>JAPMOR010005417.1:0-21388 GCA_026543865.1 Argiope aurantia
AAATTATTTTCTTTCTGAAATGCATTGTTTGAAAAAGTATTACCTATTCCTATTTTGGCCAATTTTTATATCAATCATTTAAAATGAAAACTATCATGTCTGCTTTATTACTTTCTCGTATGCATAGCGTAGAGGAAATTTAATCATCTTCTAAAAATTCGAACTCGAGATTTTGATAAATCTTCACGATTTAGACTAGCCTGAATTCGAAAATCCCATTTTTGAGAAATGTCTGTCTGTTTGGGGACGAAACTAACTCAAAAACACTGTGAGTCATGCGAATGAAATTTGTTTCATGGTCCTTACACCAAATTTATAGATTTCTGTTAAATTTTGAAAAAGTCTGCTCAGCGGAAGATAAATTATCCGATAACTTCAAAACGAAGAAAGCGAAATACACTGGTGTGCAAAACTTAAACAACAGGTATGTTTTTTGCCATAACTTGACGAGAAATCATCTGAGAGACATGAAATTCAGAAATGAGATACAGCATTTTGTTCTGAAAGAATGACGAAAGCATAGTTGCGCAGAAATGAATACAATGCATACAGTAAGCCGGCGTGCTCCCCTGATTTAAATCCGATAGAACATGTGTGGGATGCTTTGGGGAGACGCCTTGCGGCACGATTACATAATCCTGGGAACACCCGACAACTTAAACAGATGCTTATTGAGGAATAGGCACTCTTACCTCAAGAAATGTTGGACAATCTGGTGCTGAGTATGGGGAGACGGTGCGAAGCAACCATTGCAGTATGGGGAGGGCATATCCTATACTAAGGAACATCTGCTTGCTGTTCTTCCTCTTGGACAGACAATCATGTGTACCGATACAATGAGTTCAATAAAGCCTTTTTTTGTTTGATTCCATACTGTATGCATTGTATTCATTTCTGCGCAACTATGCTTTCGTCATTCTTTCAGAACAAAATGCTGTATCTCATTTCTGATTTTCATGTCTCTCAGACGATTTCTCGTGAAGTTATGGCAAAAAACATACCTGTTGCTTAAGTTTTGCACCCCAATGTAGATAAAATTAGATACACAGATTTGACATCTATAGTTTAGATACTAATCGAAATTTGAACTAGAAGGAGCTGATTATCTGTCGGTTTGTACCCTCAGAAACATGTAAACTCAATAACTCAAAAACTCAGTGATTTAAATAATCAAATTTGGCATGAGATTTTGTGATTGCAAGTGTAGTTTCGTGTCAAATTTTGGTTTCAATTCATAGAGAAAAACGCGTCAAAGCAGAAATTCGATTTTTTTTATACTATTAGTCGGTTGTCAAGGATTAATCACCAAAAACATTCGCCGGAGTTTCCATGATACATTCAGTTAAAATGCTTAATTCTCGCCAAAGATTCATATCTTATAACTATTGATTGCAAGGCGTTTTCAGGGATATCACCTTTTTTAGAGAATATGCGAGAAAATTTGGGGGAGGCCACTTCCGTTAGTTTATCTATACAATTTATTATCAACTCATCTAGCAATAAAATGAAATTAGATTAAATTAATTATTGAATTAACAATCTTTAATTGAATAAAATTATATTTTAAAACTTCTTTACCATTAAATTTTACCCCAATGCGTAAATCTCTCATTAATATTTCCATTACTATTTTTAAATTATTACCATGATTTGCTTGAGTGGTCAATTAGCACATAACTTAAATGAACATTAAATATTGCTATTTTAAACAATCAGCAATTAATTTTTAATCATTTTCCAAAATGCCAGAATTGCGTTTTAAAATGCTAATCTTTTTAGTATCTATGGCATACTTTGTTTCCAATTTGCAGTTTATCACTTCACTTTTTCTGTTTCCAACAACTGCATTCGTTCATCTCTAATGAGGCCAAAATATTTGTGCTGATTCATTCGCTTCACCAGTAACTACTTTCCTAGAACGAGCCATTTGCAAGTCTTTAAAATCCAATATTAGTTAATTACCCTTTCCTTTGTGCTCTGCTAAAGAAGCCTTTATCTTTTCCTGCCAAAAAGATAAGAATTTCCTCTTTCACACAAAGAGCCTGTCTTTCGCAGTTTGCTGGTTACTTCTCACTACTGCTGAATTTACGAACAATTTTCAATTAAGCGTTTGAATGTGTTTAAAAAATATATTGGATGGATACCTCAGTTCCCTAATGCAGTTTTAATTTATGCTTTTAATTCTTTCGTATGTGCAAATTCAATTACGGTTTGCCTGTATTTTTTAATCTTGTGCGATGCCAAATTGCTTGGATTTTGAAGATCGCTTTGATAGAGGAAAAGTTGCGTTAATACGCATTCTTGGTAATTTTTACAGCGTATTTTATCGTTGCTGGATAGATGGCAAATGAAATTTTAATTAATTACTTTCCAGGGGTTAAATCACTAAGAAATTTAAAAAGGCCCTATTTTGGATTAACTAAGAGCAAATAAATTAAATTGAGAAACTAATTATTGAAGATTGTAAAATTAAGTAGAAGCTATTGGAAAATAAATTCCTAATTTTCCTCTAATATTCTCTAATAAAAATTTTATGTCCTCTCCACTCACATAATATTGTGGGTTTTAGTCAAGGTCATGAAGATAATTTTTTCCAGAGCCCTGACATAAGGAGCTTGTATTTTGTAATACAATAAAGAAAATAGAATGTATTATTGTGTATTATATTATAAAGGGTAAAAGTTTTATTATATACTTTTACTTTTTAATATACTTTTACTATATATAAACAAATTTTGAAATTTTCAAGTAATTCAATTTAATAAATCTAAAAGTACCGACCGACAGATGGTTAACCTTTCGATGGATTGACTCCAAATTTATGAGGTATCTACGCTTTAGGTGTCAAATTTGTGTATAAAATCTTATTCATCTAGCCTTCTTTGATTTGTACTTATTGCGTTAACTTGCATTCAGACAACAGTACTTCCCTCTAAATGGATTTTACTGAAAATTTAACAGAAATCTGCAAATTTGGTGTAGAAGAAATTAAGAGTTAAAATACAAAACCGTATACCAAATTGGATTTGTGGAGCTTAAAGCATGTTTGAGTTACCTTTGCCACGGACAGATAGACGAAGGGACATTTTCCAAAAATGTATTTTTTGAACTCAGAGAGGTCTGAAATCTAGAGATTTGTCAAAATTTCGAATTTTTTGACGATTACAGTATTTTATCTGTACTTCGAACAGAAGAAAGTAAGAAATTTAGATGCATTAAATAAATTTTTTCCGACTGAAAAATTGCCAACAAAAAATCGCTCTCAATTAAAATAAGTTGATTAATTTTGTTTTAATTCAAAAATATTCACTCTTGTAAAATCTGGTTTTAAGTGCTTTAATACTGAGATTTATTTTAAAACCGTATTTAAAGTATTTATATAATGGCAACGACATATTAAACCTGTACATGTGACTTCTGAATTTCCTTATCCTGCACTTCATTTTTCGAGCATGCTCCGTGGTACAGCTTTTACTTTACTTATTTTTCATGATCAAGGAAGGCCAAAATTAGAAGTTAAAATACAAAAGAAGTCTTTAATTTTGTTGCAGAAGTTTCAGTTGGATTGTTTTCTTAAAGATAAGGGGGTTTTATCTGCTGCAATTGCTTTCATGCGTGCATAGTTTTCTGTGTTTTAATCAAATACCCTTTATATACTTCAACAACAAATAAGGTGGCTGAGTCTGAAAAACAAAACAAATTAAAGATATCTTGCATGCTGTAGATAAGAATTCTTTGGAAAAACTTTGAAGGTATACGTTAACCACATAATCTATTTTCATATGATGCTAATTTAATTAAAGAAAATGTTTGTTGAAATGGTACGAGAAGACAGCTTATAAATAATGAGCATAAACTTTCTACTATTATTTCTGTAAGGAATATGAGTTGAATATTTAATAATTTGACATTTCTAGAAATCTACGCTTCGGAGAATTTTTAGGAACGTTTATGTGGTTATAGAGAACAGGATTTAAGCTAAATATTTTTATTTTTTTAACTAAAGATTTAGACAAATGTAAATCGTTTGCGTGTGTGTGTGTGAGAGAGAGAGAGAGAGAGAGAGAGGGGGGGGGGCATATTTAGATACGAATCAAATACTGATTACATATGAATATTTTTCGATCGAACATATGAACTGATCATTTAAGTTAAAAAGCTTGAATGCACTTAGTTTAACATGTTATTCGAAAAAATCTGCTATGTTACAGTTTAGCTGTCATATTTTTTAACTTAAACTCAGTTTTACTATGGTGAAATCAGGTTTGAGATGGCGCTATATAACATTGTCAGCATGAGGGCATATAAAAAGAGATTCTAATAGTTTGTTATATAAAAAAGTGGTGTGTTTTTTTTCGTGTGTAAAATCGTGGTTTTTCAGGAAATACACCTATATACAGAAACATAAAAAGCAAAACCTTATCTAAACATAAAATTTGATCAAAATCGTTAGAGCTGTTTCCAAAATACACGAAATACATATTTCAAAGTTATAAAATATGGTGGCCCTGTCGTAATTTAAATTTGATCATTCAATCACTTTTTATTCAAATTTAAAGGATATCTTTCATTCCTCGTAATCTTGTCGCCATTCAATGAATGTATTGAAACGGTATCCTTATTCCTTCAATTAGAACCATTAAACAAAATCACGTGATGAAATATCTATAAAACGATGGAAATATATATATTGCAATAATAAGATATATTGCTGCAAATTAGCCAAAAATATATTTTTTTAATTTCCCTGCAAATTCGGGGAATGAATTGCTTAATAATTAAATTAATATCATAAAAAAGAATTCCTTAAATTTTTAATAGTATAAAAATCAATTTTTGTAATAATATTATCTAGAGTCATCGTGGGAAAAAACTAAATTCTAGATTAATTTTTATTCAATTAAAATGTAAAAATAACATCACCAAGGTGTACATTTCCGCCCTCTAAATTATATGTGCACCAATTTTTTTAATTTTATGTCGAACAGTCCTTTCCTGTTAAAACTCGCACATTTTTATTAGTAGAAGTTCATGGTTTCAAATATTTGCTTCAAATCAATTAAACATAAAATATTTTCTGTATGAGATCATTTAAGTAAAAGATAAAAATATATTTGAAATTGGGATCGTAATAGGAATTTCAAAATTAAAACTCCCTCCTTCCTAATGCTAATTGCACTTAGCTCTGATATATAAGCCTATATTATTTTATGAAATAAATGTTCTAAACTATTGTAAGAGAATTATTTATGATAATATGGCATAATGGAAATAAAAAAAAACTTTTCCAAAGGCAAACAGATGCATTGAATTTTTCCTAGTGATTAAATTATCATTTCGAAAAATGAACTCTCTGAAAAACTTAGTCATTATAAAGTATTATATCTTAGGTATACGATTACTAACATGTACTATCACATTAAAAAAATTCGGTATTTTTCCGTATTTTTAAAAATTAATTGATGCTTGATTTAACATAGAAATATAAACTCAAGAGAAATTTATAAATATAAATAAATAAAAATTGCTATTATTTTTCCGATCTAAAAAATCAAAATGCTGTTACGGTACTGATACTCGAATGTTTTTTAGATCTTTTATAAATTGTTTTGTTTATTTAATAAAACCAATCAACTTGGATTTTTCTACTATAACCAAATCCTTTGTTCTATAGAAAACGATCAAGATTAAACCGAACATTAAACAGAAGATCATTTGTGCATTAGAAGATCATTATACAATTAATAACAGAAGATTATTAACAGAAAGACCAAGATTATTAGTGCATGAATGTATTTGAAATCATATTTGTAAAATGAAGCATACTAACATTGACAGGAGATTAAACAGAAGATCATTAGTGCATTAGAAGATTATTATACTGTTAATAACAGCAAATTAATAACAGAAAGACCAATTCATATTTGTAGAAAGCAACAAAGCAGTTACTATATTTCAAAAACTGACGGCGAATAAAAAGTTGGCGTTCTTTAAAAATAAATTTTAAAAGTCTCGTATTTGAATCTTTTTCGGACTTTATGGAACTGTAGGTAAAATTCCCAAAATGGACGGTAAAATATCGTACGTTTAACGTATTCCTCTAATGGCTTTTGCCCGTTTCTATCTTTTCCAACATGGCATTAGAATCAAAGAAAAAAATGGCTTTATACTGAAATCATATTTCTTCATCTGAGCATATACGTATATCTCACATTTTTTTACCAAGTCCATGAACCAAATGATGGGATCAAAAACATGCTCTGATTCAATTTATTTAATGGTTTTTATTTGTAGATAACAGAAAGGCTGAAATAAAATATCTCGTGCCGTTTTGCAATAATTTTCGCTTCCTATTTTATATGCTTTTGATTTCTTAGCTTCAGTTCAAATATTTTTTTCTGGTTGACTGGATTTTTATCCGTGTTCAATCTGTTCTCATATTGGAGAAAAATATATGCGAATACTCGTATGATTAAATAGAGGAAGAGCTTATCTAAGCACCTATCTTTTCGTGTTATTTAATGAGCACATTTTCTTTCGTCATAATATCCATTTTCTTATCTAAGATGTTAATTATATCATAAAGTAAGACTTACTTTTTATTGTCTTTTCTTTTCCATTAGTAAATTAAATGAAAATCCCATTCTCGAATGCGACAGTTTTAACCATTTTTTCCCCCTATAGCGATTTTTGTTGATATAAAAAAATAAACCGAGGGAAGTTTATTTCATTGGTAATAAAATACTTTTTTCTCTTACTCAAGAAGTTCTACAGTTGGATTTCAGGCTCCAAACAACAAAGGCAAAAAAGAGATATCATGAGATGCCATTTTCTCTAATAAGCAAAAATAAAAGTATGCCATGATTAATTATAAAGCAAAATATGCAGCAACGTATAACAATAAACACAATTACATTTGGAATGAATAATTATTATTTTGAAACATGATTCTATTAAGAAAACTGTGTTTAGTAGTACATAGCGTGGTATTAAGTAAAATGAAGCCTAATACTATTCATCAAGTCGAAGATCGTCGGTCACTTGTCTTTTGACGTAATGCTTTTCAAAATATTCGAATCCAAAAATCGTATGGTGTAAGATCATGTGATTACGGTGTCTAGTTTTGAAAGTATTAACTTCCTTGTAATGAAAAATTATTATTTTGAAGCATTATTCCGCTAATAAACTGTGTTTAGTAAGGCATAGTGTAAAATAACCTGTGAGATTGAACAAAAAGATGCCTAATACTATTCATCAAGTACTCAATACTCGAAACCAAAAATCTCATGGTGTAAGATCAGGGAATTGTGGTAGCTAAATTAGAAAACAGTGAGCTTTTTAACAGTATCTTGGTGTCGAATTGAAGCTTAAAAAATTGCTTCATTTATACTAAATATCAGTGAAACTTGATTCGCTTATAACCATAGAATTGGATCTAAAATCTCTTCAATAAGCGATCTTTAAATATAAAAGTCTTGTAAGTAATGGATTATTTCTCTAAGTATTATGCATTTGTTAACTTTTTAATTTCTATGTATTTCAAAATTTATTATTATTATTTTTAAGTCTATAATCGGCTTTCTAAATGAATAGTTACTTTTCTTTTCTTATTTATTAATTAATCTGAGATGTCTTATGTAGTAATCTGAGTCCCAACTTTTATTACAACAATTATATACTAAAAAAAAGTAAAGCAAATGCGTGTTTGAGTTTTTTGTAGAATATGTGATATTTATTTGAATATTATACAATTTCAAAAAATGTTTACATTTATTAATTTCGCTATAAATCGATTTCCTCTTTCTAATTCTACATTTTAATTTTTATGACGGAAAATATTTAATGTTTTATGATACTGCCATATTTAAAAGTTATATCGTTGATTAAAAATCGTCTGAAAAATAATAAGGAGCAAAAACCAATTCTACATATTTTTCACAGAATATCGTAATCAGCATGTTGAATATCAAACGATATTTTGAAAGTAGAAAATAACTCTTCCGTTTTCAGTGAATTCACTTCTATTTCTTATTACAACAGAGTAAATGCTCTTCGATTAATCGATGATCGAGTGAATTTTATCTCCTGCTTCTTTCGCGTCAAATTTATGGCAGCCTATCGGTTTACGATTAATAAGCGGATATTTTTATCGAAATAAAATTACTACTTTTCATGAATTGCGAAAGATTTTCGATTCATATTTTTTGTCTCAATCTCATTTACGAAAGAAAAAAAAATATGGCGATTGAAAGTTACGTTTCCTTATTTTCATCGTTTTAATTGTTTCCAAATATTTCCCCATTCCCATATTCCCTTTTTCCTTATGATTTATTGATTCATTTTGGATTTCCTTTAATAAGGAAACTATACGTTCTATGCATTTTTGTTGCTTTAAAATATATTAGTTTTGAATAGTTTCATTAGAACATCTAGAAGACCGAAGTTCGCTTTGCAGTTTTGTTTCCTAAAATCGTGATTTTTCGGCGGAAGTATTTACAGTGGCTCCCAAAAGTGTTCGTACACCAACAAAAATCAATTAAAACAATCATTATTTACCATTATATATTCTTATTTTTACATGAAAATTTTTTCATAGCATATTTTTACAGTTCTTAATAAAGTAGTGAAGAATAAATTTTAATTACGATGCAAATTATTTTTTTAAAAATGACAATAAATAAAATTGCACAAATATAGGATACAAAAGTGATCATACACTTTAAAAAAACATCACTAAATATGAAATTTTCTAAATTTTTATAAATGTTTAATATTTAGTAGGATATCCTTTATTCTTTATAACAGCTTTTAAACGTTTGGGCATAGATTTAACTAAACGTCGGTTACTTCTGCACCGATCTTGTTCCATTCTTCGATCATTACTGCTTTCAGTTGAATTGTCGATTTAATGTCGTGACTTCTTATTCGCACCTCTAATTCTTTCCAAATATGTTTTATAGGGTTTAAATCCGGTGATTGAGCTGGTGTTTTAAGGGTTTGAGGGCAATGATGGAGGCAAAAAAGACGAACATTCATGGCCGTGTGCTTAGGATCGTTGTCTTGATAATACACAAAGATGCTTAAAATGCCCAATTTTTGTGCTGACACTTTTAAATTATTATTGAGAATATTTATATAAACTCTATGATCCATTATACCATCAATGAATACTAAATTGCCTACTCCAGCCGCTGACATACACCCCCAAACCATGACACCACCACCGCCATGTTTTACTGTTCCAACTAAATTCTTGGAATTAAGTTCTTCGTTTTTTTTTTTTTTTTTTCCTCTCCATACAATGATTCTCCCATCCGACCCAAAGATGTTAAACTTACTTTCATCTGCAAATTAGACACGATTCCAATAGCTCTCTGGCTGGTTTATCATAGATTTTGCAAACTTAAGCCTTGCAATTCTGTTCTTCTGACTTACAAAGAATTTTCTTCCTGCAGAGCGGCCATTCCGAAGAATTCTACGAATAGTTTTACAGGAAATAGAAGTTCCATTTGATTCATTATATTGTGAAGTAAACTTTATTGCACTCAGACGTGGATTTTTTAGAAATTTACTCACAATATTTCTTTGACTTCTAGCTGACAGAATTTGAGGGCGACCATTACAAGGCTTGTTTGCAATCCTTTTTCCCTCTTTGTAACGTTTTATTATGCTTTGCACCGTTGAATGAGGTAGATTAGTTATAGTTGCAATGCCTCTAATTGATTTTCCAGCTTTAAAATGAAATATAATTAATTTTCTTACGTCTAAACTCGTTTCTTTACGAATGCGCGTCTTATCTAAGAATAAAGTAAATAGAATAAATAATTGGGATATTAAATACTTAAATCAAACGATTTTAGTGTATTTTTCAATTAGAAGAAAAATAAGCCGCAAAAGATATTTTTATGATGAATTTAAATAACTAATGTTTGAATGTACGAAGACTTTTGTGTTCTAATTTTGTGACATTTTTTATTTATTTATTTTTAGAACAATACTACTTGTTTTTTTATAAAAATATTTGTTCAGTTTTATTAAGAACTATTTAAAGATGCTAATTAAAAAAAACCAACTAATAAAATGCTTTATTAAAATGTATAGAAAACAATTTCTGCTAATTTCTTTAGTGTACGAACACTTTTGGGAGCCACTGTAGATATGAAGCACATATTGATTACATATGAATATTTTTTCAGATTTACCTACGTATAAACTGGTCATTTAAATAAAAAATATCATGAATGTATCTAGTTTAACATGTTATTCGGAACAATCCACTATATTTCATTATTCATTTCACTTTTTAACTATCATTACTTATATTTTTGAACTTACACTCAGTTTTATGATGATGAAATAGGGTCCGAGATGGCGCTATATCGCACTACCAACATGAGAGCAGACAGAAAAAATATCTAATAGTTAATTATAAAAAAGTTTTTTTGTGTATGTGTAAAATCGCTTTTTTTCAGGAAAGACACCTATATAAACTTAAGAAAAATCTTATCTATTATAAAATTTGATCCAAATCATTTGGGCCGTTTCTGAGATACACGAAATAAATTTACTAGAATTGCTCATTTAAAGTTATAGGATTTCTTTAAGGCAAAAATGCATCGTCAATGGAACTGCATTGTCTCAACTAGAATTGTCTTCGATTTTTTTTTCTTGGTAACGAAATGTTAACCATTCATTTCAATTTCTTCTTTAATTTCTTCATTTTAATTTCTTCAATTTCTTCTTTAATTAATCATTCATTTCAATTTCTTCTTCTTTAATTTCAAAATGAAAGATGTTTCTGGCATTGGACGCTGTCATATAACAATAAGAAAATATAGAAAAAAATGTATAAAATTGAGTTTTGAAAAAAAAAATATATTCAAAAAAAATTCTATTCGAAAAATTATTCTTTCTATTTCAAAATTTGTTCTAAATTTCTATTTAAAAAATTCTAAAATTAATATTTCATTTCATAAAAAATACTGTATATACTGTTAATATGAAAAATAAATTATTTATAAAATTTGAAAGCTATAGGAAAAATAAGAATCAAAATTAAATTTTGGAAAAAAAAATCTGTTCAAAAAAATTTATGTTCTAAATTTTGTTTTTAAAATTCTTCATTTATTCCAAAATTTGTTCTAAATTTCTATTTTAAAAATTATAAAATTAATATTTCATTCTATAAAGAAGGTTGCATATACTTTTAACATGAAAAACAAATTGTGTATCAAATTTGAAATCAAAATTGAAAAAAAAAATCAAAATTGAATTTTGGGAAAAAAATTGTTCAAAAAATTTGTACTCTAAAATCCGTTCTAAAAATTCTTTTTTCAAAATTTGTTCTAAATTTCTATTTTAAAAATTCTTAAAATTAATCTTTCATTCTATAAAAAAAGGTTGTATCTACTATTAACAAAAAAAAGTCTAGCAAATTTTATACAATATACAATAAAAAGTTAATAGTTAAATTATTTGTTTATTAGGGTATGGATAATTTTTAATATTTCGTAGGGATAAATCAATAAAAATCTCATTTTAGTGATCGTAGTTAAAATAATTTTTGAGAAATTAAATGAGTAACACTTGTCTACGAATTTGGCGATGTTTGACGATTTAACCAGCGAGTTTTGAATAAAAAGAATTTTTCTATAAATTTTTTCTGCAATTCGTAAAAGGCTTATTTGAAGGATGGGGTGGTGATGCAAAATATGCCTTCCTTTTCTTCCCTTGTGTTGCCATTCTTTTCGCCCGGCAGCACCGATTCAAACCCCTATAGAACACTTTCTTTTCAAGTTTTAAGCAAGCGAAGCATTTGCAAGTCTTGCAAGAACTGCTTTGAGAAGCTTAAGAAGGAAACGTATTTTGTGAGCATCGCAACTTTTCTACCACGTTTACTTTTTGCAAAAATCTGGACAAAAGGGAATCATAAATGTCACGTACTCCGGGACGGTTGCTTCTTGATGAAGGGAATGCGATGTGTATTTATGCGTAGTGTTTGTTTCAAACTCTGAACCATTTATTTTGCATCAGTAGTATTCGTCTTTTTTCTAACAAAAAAAGTGTAAAACTAAGCAAACTTTTATTTTGGATGGTAATCTAGTACTATATATGTTTTCTTTTATTTGAAAATGCCTGACGTTGTTAAGACAATAAAGTTCTGAGTATTTAATTTATATATTGTTTCCAAAAACTTCAAAGTGACAAGAAATAACAATTATTTTTTAGGAGACAATATTTTGTTTTTGACGTTGTTGTACATAAAGCTTAGACTGAAACGAAGATACGAAGCATAAAAAGCCTAAAAATATCGTTTTTAGAATTTCGTTTTTCTATTTCTATTCTAGAAAATGTTGTCTAATATGTTTTAGTTTTGTTTTAAAAAGGCTTAATATTGCAAAGACTGTAGAACACTATATTTAATCGCCATATTGTTTCTAATAGTATTAAGCAAAAGAGAAAGGGCCTTTTCTTTAGAAATAACAAGGAATAGGAAATACAGATAGATAAATATTATAATTTTGTTTAAAAAAATCAACCTCTAGATTCTGATGTATCTTATATATCTCCAAAAATCATTTTTAAATCTTCTATGTTTGTCTATAACAAAAATAAATGAACTTCTTTGATGAAATTTAATTAATGGTTCTTATTCTTAAACAGCAAAAAAATGAGCTGTTTTTAATGGTCTGATATGAAAATGAGTTTTATAACAATAATTTTAAAGGCAAATTAATTTTTATTAATATATTATAAAGTAGATTTTTTTTATTTTAATTATTTTCTGTTTATTACTTTCAATTATCATTTAATAAATATTATAAATATTGATTTTTTTTCACGTTCACTTCTAGATGACGCCACTGTTACGGAATCAAATTTTCACTTATATTTATCGAGTGATTGCTAATTAAATTCTGAAAACATTAATTAGCGTAATATTATTGAGATTGCATAAGTTTTAAAAGTTTCAAATTCTATTACAAGTAGAAGTAAGTGAAAAAAATTGATTAAAAATCTCAATTTTTTTTTATACATGAAAGATAATTGGACTAAACTAAATAAAAATATGCGGAAACGTAAGATAGAAAAGAAAAAGTCAAATTTGTTGTCAAACCGAATATTATATATTTATTTTTATCTTTGCTTTATCATGATTGAGATAGCCATTGTAAAGCTCTTTAGCTATTGTAAAGAACGATTTAATACTTTTTAATTATTTATTCAATTTTGCCAGACGCTCAATGTCACTATAATAAGCGTGATTTATAAATAAGATCATTCATATGTTGTTATTCATTCCTGTTTCGTTAACTATTTTCTTATAAAAAATTGGAAGCCTTCAAAATTCTTATAAATTCCACAGATTTAATGTGAGAAACTGTCAAATATTATTATCTGTCATTATGTATTTTTCATTTTTATAAAAAATGACAAATTATTATTTATAGAAAAGCTAAAAATTTCTAAATCAAAAAGACCATTTTTTTTGAAAAAATTAAATGACATTCAATCTTTTTAAATTGTGAATGTATTTTTATTTTTGTCCTTTTTTAGGTATATCTTTTTTAAATGTTTAAAACTTTAGTTATTTCTACAAAATTGTATTAAAAACCTAAATGTTTATATATATATATTTTTTTATTTTTGCATCTTCTAAGCTAACAATGATTTTTTTTAATATTACTAATCAAAAAATATTTGAAAAATTCCAAACTATTGAAACAATTATTTATTTAATTATTATTTTGCTGGATTTAAGCAGATTGAACATTTAATCTGATATGTACTTAAGAAAACGGAAATTAATTGCTTGTATTAATTAATTTTTTCTAAAACCTTCGATTTTTTATTGGTTTTTCTCTTATTTATTCAGTTTGTTTCTGTAAATTATTATTATTTTAAGTGGAAAGGTTGAAATAATTTTTAAAAATACAAAGCATAGGAAAAGAAACTTTCTCACAGAAAATTATTTCACATTCGCAATGAAATCGGTTCGTTTGAAGGATATTAATGGATCTCGTTAATACTCATTTTGAAAAATAAGATCAGTTTTAAAATTATTATTTTGTTTTAAAAAAAAATCTATTTGGATAGTTGAGAAATATTCATCTAAATCGTTTTTTATTATTTTAACTGACATTTTTTTAGACTTTATTTCTCGTTTATATTCTTTAGTTTTTTTTTCAAGGTATGGAGTACTTCGGATACGCTCCATTAATATATTTTCATCTATTATTAAGAAGCTTTCCTTAAAATGTTCTTTAAACCCAATAAAGATTCTAGAAAGAATTTTTTTTTAAAAATTGCCTGCTTATCGAAGTTAAGAGATACTTCCAAGCAGAGTAAAGGAAAAAAATGGCGCCAGAATTAATTCCATTACTGCCTTTTTAATATAACATTTATGCTGATTTTTTTTTATTTAAAATTTTTTCCCGCCGGAATAAAAACTAAAAAGCAATTTTAGTGGGCTTAAAAACATCTGCGATTTCATCGTTTTCTTTAGGAGGAAAAGAAGAAAAAAGAAAACAAAAAAAAAATGTCAAGAAAATAGCGGTTTTAAATCTGATTCCAGTGGAACAGAAAGTTCCATGATTACGAAAACGAATATGTTATAAAGATTAAGAAGATATAAAAAAATCATTTTCATTTTTAAAAACTATTTGTAACGAGCTCACATACTTTTATGAGGAAAATTCATAAGTAAAATATTCTTAACTTTTAATTTTATTTATCGTTGTATTCGAGGGATTTTTTTTTCCATTTTAATCTTTTTAACGATTTAAATTTTATAATTATCAGTTAATTAATATCCAACGCATTATAGGCATAATACTTTTCATGTAAGACAAATTATTTGTGGATTAAAAAAAGTGTTTTATGTTCTCTGATTTTAATTACAAGCTTCGCTAATAGCTTGGAATTTTAAAGATCTCTTAATTCTGTATAAAAAGGTTTTTTTTTTTTTTGCAGATAAAACTTTTTAATAACCTTTTTATTATGATACAAAGATTTATTTCTATGACAAAATTATTAATTAAAGTAGCGTAAGACAAATGTGAGAAAATTTATATTCTTTTCAAGTTTTAATCCACTTTTCTTTTCAGTTTTAAAAATTTGAAAAAAAAATAACAAAATTTCTTTAATTTGTTTTTTGTGAAAATTATTTATAAATGCTATATATATAAGCTAAGAATTATTGAAATTTAAAAAGGCAAAACAGACCTCTCTTTTGCCTTCATCGATGAAAATGGAAACAAAACACCTTCATTGCGTTTTCCTATGGACAAAGATTTACTTATTTACAGACAAATTTTTATAATTTGCTCTCTTTCTTTCTCAGATAGAATAATTTATTGTAAATTTGGAGCGATAAAACTGATATATTTTATTTTAGTACGAATTCTTATATCAGGAGTTTTTTTCTTAAGTAAAAAGAACTCCATTCTAGAAAATATTTCTCTATGAACTGCCATTTTAAAATTCAAAACATTTCCAACTTAAGTACGATCAGAAAAGTATATTATTGTTTTGTATGTGATTAAATGCTTATAAATGGTTTATGAATGCACGATAAATACAAAATATTTAATTGATTACAAAATATTAAAATAAAATAACCGTTGAAGACATTAACACAAAATTTTCATCATTTCTTAACCTTGAACTTAAAGATGTTTTTTTTTTTTTTTTTTTTTTTTTTTGTCATTGAAAAGTGTTGGAAGTTCTTCATATGTGCAAGAGCGAATAAAATTTTATTTTTTAAGAAATGTAGTTGATGAATGAAAACTCATAGTGCTATTTGTGATTCCAAGAAATGAAATCAGTCTTTGCTATTCAAGGACAGTTTAGTCTGTTACGTATGTTTGAAATAACATGTCCAAACCTGCAGACCAAAACCAAATGCTGTTTGCTATTCCATGAAATTAAAGTAGTCATTTCTGTTCAAGTAGAGTTTAGATCTTATTACGCATGTTTGAAATAACATTCCGTGACTAAAAGACTGAAGATTTGGACAGCAAAAGCCACAATGCATTCCATGAAATGAAAGTAATCATTTCTTTTCAAGGAGAGTTTAGAGGTTGTTACGAATGTTTAAAATAACATTTCGTGAAAAACAAAGACTAAAGATTTGGACAACAAAATCCACAATTGCTATTCCATGAAATGAAAGTAGTCATTGCTGTTCAGGTACAGTTTAGACCTTGTTACGCATGTTTGAAATAACAATCCGTGACTGAAAGATCGAAGATTCAAAGACTTAAAATTTAGACAACAAAATCCACGATTGCAATTCCATGAAATGAAAGTAGACGTTTCTATTCAAGGAGAATTTAGACCTTGTTACACATGTTTGAAATAACATTTCGTGAAAAACAAAGACTGAAGATTTGGACAACAAAATCCACAATTGCTATTAAATGAACGTAATCATTTCTGTTCAAGGAGAGTTCAGATGTTGTAACGCATGTTTGAAATAACATTTCGAGAAAAGCAAAGACTGAAGATTTGGACAACGAAATCCACGATTGCTATTCCATGAAATGAAAGTAGGCGTTTCTGTTCAAGGAGAGTTTAGACCTTGTTACACATGTTTGAAATAACATTTCGTGAAAAACAAAGATTGAAGTTTTGGACAACAAATGCTAAATGCTATAGTATTATTTTGTATATGATGGACAACTGGCGAAAACATAAATAGCACCTCAATATTTTTTTCAAACTACAAAGAAATACCTGTTAAAATTTATTAAATTGATTGGAATAAAGGAATGTAGAGAATTTATAATTCACAAAAAAGAAACATGCCTAATAATAATATTTCTTGTGCAATAATTGTTTATAATAAGGGTATCTTGCACTGTTTATTATAAATGTATAACGTGATATTGTAATCGATTTTTATTTTTAGAAATATAATTTTAGATATGGATTTATTTAAGAATAAATCTAAGCCAATGAACGAAGATATTAGTAATGTTTTAACATTAATAAAGCTCTCTTTTTTTCATTTTTTTTTCAGTAAATCCAACAAATTTATGCTTCTTCTCATTTCAACCCTATCAAATCACAGAACTTTCTATTTTCTTTTATTAACATTATTTTTTTCCACAAGACTTCCCGTATGACTCTGAAATGTTTGAAACGCATGTGAAAAATAGAGTGCTAAGCTGTTGTGCATTCACTTTTGCAACTTCATCTATCACTTGGACGTTTAAGTAAAGCAATTTCGTTCCATCTTCAGCACGGGAATCTTCTGGGAACCCCGGCTTTTCTTCCTCTTCCGTTAAGCCATAGAGAATCATCAAGAACTGGATGGAATGACAGAAAAGGAGGAAAAAACAGCCGACCATAAATCCAAATCTCAACAGAATATCGTTTTCCTTTTCTCTGGCCATAACCTCTGCTACGAAATATCTCTTTTTGGTTGTCAACCCTCCTGACATATATAAACGACTCCTGCTATCAACGGCCATTTGAAGAATTCATATCGAAGCACACAACCCACTGTGTTAGTTTCTTCTTTCTGAATGGGAGGGTGTTTTGTTTTGTTTTATGTTTCGGGTTCTTTTTTCTTTCTTTTTTTTTTTTCTGTATGACTGTTTTTCTTAGTAATCCGTTTTAATGCTTAGAATGACTTCTTCCGGATTTGCTGTCTTCTTCAACCGTTTACCCGCTTCGCCTCATAAAACAAAATTCACATCCTTCTTGTAAAGCTTCCACGGATTTTTCTTTTGGGCGTTCCTCTGTCTGGATAAAGGGGTCAAAAGATCGCCATTTTTTTAAACTGGATTCAGAAACAGCTATTGTGAATTACTGGAATTCCACTATATTGAGAAATTTGGGGATCTTTTTACATGATTTACATCAATTTGCTTCTAGCATTGTAAAAATTAGAAAAATATGAGTGAAATATGAAATCACTGATTTAACATATTTCTTTTAAAAAATTCACTCTCTTCTTGTAAAGCTTCCCCGGATTTTACTATTGGTCTATTTTTTTATACTGGGTTCAGAGATGGGTTTTGTGAATTACTGGTGTTCCACTATATTGAGAAATTTGGAGATCTTTTTCTTTATTCAGATGAACTTGTTTCTAATATTTTAACGAAATGGTAGATATAAAGATTAGCAAAATATGAGTGAAGTGTATTTTGACGTATCTCATATAACAAAAATCGCATCTTTCCTATAAAGCTTTTACACATTTTTTCTTTGGGTGTTCCTCTGTCTGAGAGTTGGGGGTCAATAGATTACCATTTTTTTTTACTAGGTCAAAGATGGATATTATTATCAAAGATGGCGTTCTATTATATATAGAAATTTATTGGGGGCATTTCATATGCGTGGATTATCATTATTATCAAAGATGACGTTCCATTATATTGAGAAATTTGGTAGGTCCCTGTTTCGATCAATTTTTTTTCTGGTGTTTTAACCCTTTAAAGGGCCATTTTTTTGTAGTAATATTATGTTAAAATATTTTTAGATTTGAAATTAGAATAAGAAAAGGGATTCATTTAGCTTATTAGATAAATTTAATTTGATTAATTAATTAATTTGATTAATTAATTTGGTTAATTAATAATTAAGTATTAAATCAAGACGCATCATTTTGTGTAAAATAAAGAACTAAAGCATCCAAGTTTCTGTCTTTCTAAAACAAATTTGGTAGAACTTATGCCAATCTATATAAATTCATACAAAGATTGATAAATTTGGTGGGAAGCATACTTTCCACGGCCCTAGAAAGTGTTAAAGGAAGTATGAATATAAATATTAGCAAAATATGAGTGAAATGCGTAATTACCATTTTAACATTTCTAATAAAACAAAATTCACATCCTCCTTGTAAAATGTCATGGATTTTTCTTTTGTTTTCTTCTGTATTGAGGTCAATAGGTCTATTTTTTTACTGGATTCGGAAATGGATATTGTTAACTACTTCCGCCCATTATATCGATATATTTGTAGTTCTTTTTTCTGGTTTAGATCTAGTTTTTTATTTTAGAGGAAAGATGGATATAAAAATTAACAAAATATAATTAAAATATGTCATTTATATTTTAACGTATTATATTTACGAGTATATAACACAAAATTCGCCTCCTTTTTGTAAAGCTTCCACGGATTTTTTTTCTGAGTGTTCCTCTATCTGAGTGGAGGTGTCAATAGATCACCCCCACACACTTTTTTTATTAGATATTTAATAGATCTCCATTTTTTTTTTTTTTTTTTTACTGGATTTAGAAATGGATATTTTGAATTACTGGAGTTCCACAATATTGAGAAATTTGTCTATCTTTTCCCTGGTTTAGATCATCTTGTTACTAGTATTTTAACACAGCGGTGGGTATGAAAATTAGCAAAATATAGTTCAAATGTGTAATCGGCATTTTAACATATTTTATAAAACAAAATTTATATCCTTCTTATAAAGCTTCGACGAATTTTTCTTTTGGGTGTTCCTCTGTCTGAGTGGAGGGGTCAATAGATCACCCCCCACACACAATTTTTTTATTAGATACAGAGATGGATACTATGCATTAATGGCGATCTATACTATATTTAGCAATTTGTCGATCTTTTTCCTGGTTTATATTATTATTTTAACATAACGGTGAATAAGAAAATTTGCAAAATATGACTGAACTATGTAATTGCCGTTTTAAAATGACTCATAAAACAAAATTGCCCGTTTAGATGATTTCGAAAGTAGTACAGTTCGACAGACGGTCTACCCATTGTAGAATTTAGCTTAAAATTTGATAGATGTCTATGCAGATGTTAAATCTATGTACCGAATTTTATATATGTAACTCTTTTCGTTTTATAGTTATCTTGTTTATCGTGTTAAATTACGTTCGAACAGCAGCACAGACAAACTTTCTCTGACCATGTTTTGCACAAAATTAGATAGAAATCTACGAATTTGATTTTATTAAAAGCGTTGAATCTTCCATTGTTAGCTCAACAGCATATATCTATTTTAATTAACTATTTTGTGAACAATTCTGTTTAGAAGCACATCTGAAGCTTGTAAATCGTATCCACCCCCTCTGACTTTTCATTTAACTGTAGCGAATTAATACGAGCGAGGATAGAACCTGGGACCTTGTGGTTCGCAGCCCAGTAACATGACCACGATACAAAAGCAATTGATCGTGCAGCGTAGCTGATAACTGGCTTATAAGCTTTCACCACATAACCTTCTAGGCCACTGAAAAGCATATTGAAAAAATTTTGGTGTGATGCTCTTTTTAAATAAATATTTCATTTTAAAAAAAGCATTAAATTTTCAGAACGGAAATAAAAATATATATATTTTAAAATATCGTTTCATTGTATTAATTCGTCAATAGCCCGCTGCGTATATCATTTCATGAATAGTCACATCAAAAACACATAGAAATTCAAGACTATTACCACTTATAATTAATTTGCAATATTGAGTTAACACTTTTCATTTTCCCGAAAATTATATTTCAATTTTCTGAAATTCTGATTTGTGTTTCGTCATTCTTTTTTTTTTCCATCACTTCATTTGTGAATACAACTATTTGTGGTTTAATTACAAACACGAATATTATCTTTTCATAGAAGGAGTAATTATTTTATATATCATAAAAATAAGTCTTCAATGAATAAAATGCATAACATTTTCCTTTAGTAATTTCTCTTATAATTAAAACCCACTAATGAAACCTTCTATTATTATTATTTATTGAATATCAATTAATACTTATAATGCACGTAATACATCTTTAAATGGAAGTTAAAAGCAAAAATAATTATAAATATTATTTATAAATGGAAATCGCTCACCCTAAAGGAGGAAAAAAACCTTTTGATGACCTTGCTTTATTCCAAAGTGAATTAATAAATTGGAAGCTCCGTTTGAGCTATTAGAGGACCCATTAGAGTTAAATTATGAAAAGTGCTTAACGGCATTCGGAGAAATAAATAAGCTATAATAAAATGCATTTTTCACGGTGCCTAGTTATTAACAACTTTTCAAAAGTTAGCGAAGTTTTAATGTGCAGCATCAGGATGCGAGAAGTAGAAGAAAAAGGGACTTTTCGAACACCCGGATCGTTATTATTTATAAATATGTAAATTGGCTCCCCATTAAAGAGTAAGAAGCGATATCATGCGGGAAATTTAGTAGCGTGTTGCGGCTGTAAAATATTTCTTTGCTTTTGAATAAATTTATATAGATATAATTGAGGCCATCTTGAAAAAAAAATCGAAAAAACTAGTATATATATATATATATATATATATATATATATATATATATATATTGAAATGATGTATAAAATCATTATGATTTGATTTTGACTAAATTTGGCTGAAATTCTATGTTTCACAGTAAACTTTATGGCTT
>JAPMOR010005417.1:31388-44218 GCA_026543865.1 Argiope aurantia
TTAGGATTGTTTAATATTTATATTCCATTGACTTTTAATGTATTGTAAATATTTTATGCAATAACTTCATTGTCCCAGACATTTATTGGAAATATCTCATTGATTCATCAAATCCGCGTGGTATCAAATATACTTTTCAAAAATCATTACACCACCCCCTTTTCCAAACCCTAATCCCACTCAGCCTATACCTACACCAGTTAATCTCCTAATTCAGGTGCGTCTTGAGCCCAAATCTTGCCGTCTTATCCCCAACAAAGAAATCTCATTAGATGCAGATTCAGGGATGGTCGATTCTGAGAGACCCTCCCTCGTTAATCCGTCCCTGAAAGTAGGGATGGCAGGCACATGAAATTCTCATTCTGCTCCTAATCTTTGATCCTCCCCTTAATTATTTCGCTTCCTCATCAGCTTCCGTGGACCACCCTTATCCAGTCCTACGCTGTGATGGGCATTTCAGATTTCAACAGCAACCTGTTAGTGTCACCGCTGATAAAGATAGCTAAGATGATGTTCCGGAAGGAAATCTGGGTCCCCTCGTCATTTGGGATTTATTTGACCGGCGGTCTGTTTAATTTGACCAGAGATGCCCAATAGAAGTTTGGGATGATTTTGTTGATGCTGAGTTAGGTCGCTGTTTATCTTTCGTTGGTTTTCTGGCAAAGCTTGTTTGAGTTGCGTTATTTACAGTTTAGGGTTAGCAGAAATAAGACAAGTGCAGAGAAAGTCTTAATATTTGTTTGAACACACATACATATTCTTTTAAGAAGAACTTATTTATTTGAGCAGCATTGATTTGAACGAAACTTATGAGATGTACTTAAAAGTGTTTTTGAGTTGCATCGTTTACAGATTAGGGTTAGTAGAAATAGTCTTAATATTCTTTGAGAAAGAACTTATGTATTTGAATAGCAATAATTTTAAAGAAACTTTTGATTAATATTTTTATGAAGTTTTACTAAAACTGTTTGTCCAGATTATTATTTTGTGTGTGATTTCTTTTCCTAATCTTCTAATCTATTTCTGTTGCATATATTATGACATTTTTAATATGATCTTAACAAAAAAAAATTATATTTATAATTGATCACGAGGTTTTAATCCCATTTAGAATGTGTGTGTGTGTGTGTGTGTGTGTGTGTGTGTGTGTGTGCGTGCGTGCGTGCGTGCGTGCGTGTGCGTGTGCGAGTGTGAGTGAGTGAGTGAGTGAGTGAGTGAATGAGTGAACAAATTTGGCTGTTGGTTTATCTCAATTTCGTGATTTGTTAAATTGATATTAAATATGATAATCACATTAGAAAAAGTTTAAAAAATAAGGCTATATGTGTGAATCTTTTACAAAAATAATATTCTTCATTTTCTTTACTTGACAAATTCATTCTTATACCACGCATTTTAATTGGTTTAGGCATTTTGAACTAGATTTCAGTAAACCTTCTAACAGGAAATTTAGAGAATAATATATAGGCAGAAGGCAGTTTCGAAGACATTGAAGAGACTTTCGATTTTTTTTTTTTTACATCGTTTTATTTTACACCGGAGAAGCACGTATTATGTACAAGCAGGAGCGATGAACAAATACCCACAACACAGAGCAAAATGAAGGCCAACTGAACATTTTATACCTGATATTATGTAACATGATATTTCTGACACGTGGCGATGATGATCGGAATTCCGCACACGCGTTGAACTTGGCAAGAGAAACAGGGAGATCCCTTCAATCGGCACGTGGAACCGATGACTCAGTCACTTTTACAAAGCTTCAGTTGAGTTAATTAGACAGAAAAGGTGGAATGGGATCAGGAAATAAGAGAATATCTTAGAATGACTTCGACATGGGCTGCATTAGGATAAGAAATTAGGAAATCAATTAGGATTAAATTAAATTTTAAAATATCATTATATATAATATAAAGCTTTATGTGGCTTCGAAATCGCTCTTATTACATATTGGCGAATGGCAACAGTAAAATATTAACCAGTATTTTTACGAACATTTCAGATTATTTCATTGAAGTTTTCACAACTGCACTTGATTCAACGCTTTGTTAATCAATGAAGATGAAGAATATTATTAGTAATACTATGGATAGGGCTCGCCAAAAATTATATTCCCTCAGAATAAAAGGTGCAAAAAAATCAAGAAATACAACTTCAGATAAAGTTTAATCAGGCACGAAAATAGGCTTAACCACTGCCATATGGATAATCACTATGACCTTACTAGAAATTGTAGTCCATATTTTCCAAAATTATTATATAAAAATTGTTTTTATGCCATCTTAAAATATTTGCTCTTTTAATGATATCATATTTTTTATATAATATTTTCTTTATTCTTAATAGTTTGCATAATTTATAACAATTTTTGATGTTTGGAAATTCAAACTCATCCTGTCCTAACGTTCATCCTCGAACTTTTGCCAGTTCTAGAATTCAGATTAAAAAATACTTCCTTTGTATAATATTTCCGAAATAAAACTTTCATTTCTGCTTTCATTTCTTAGTATATATACCCTTTTTAATTTGCATGCATTGTAATTCGTTGTGAGTGATTCGATTAAATCTGTGTTTTTTCTTTGTCTTATCAAGTAACAAGATGAATGTTTAAAAATATATATATGCATTTCATAATCATATTTTAAAGTCCCAAAAATCAGTAATCTGGAGGAAAAGCTGGTCGCCAAACACGGCTAGTTTTTACTTAATAGATGAATGTAATTTATCAGCATCTAAAGTGTTATATAAAAAAATGTAAATGTAGAATAATTCAAATATATTACTAATACTAATTTTACAAATTTTACGAAATCAGATTAACGGAGCGATATGTTAAGGATATAACATTAAAACAAAATATGTTCCTGATGTGTCATTCACATATGCTATCACAAAAATCGAAAGTGAAACAAGGAACTTATTTAAGCACGTTATTTTGATAAATGCTATAGTTTAAAATTTCAAAAAACTTAATAAAATAAGTCTGATAGGAACCAAGGCACAAACCTGAAAAAGGAATTTGGAATTAAAGGCATTCTCATTTAAAGCATTTCCCGGAAAACTTTGTAACCTTTAATGAGAAACCAGATGAAATATTTCACCATTGATAGAACAAAGAGAAAAATCATGCAAAGATATTGCCAAGAAGCTAGAGGTTATGATTTGATGCAAAATTACTGTTGGATCTTAAATTAAATTCTAAATAAATATTCAGGTAGAAAGCTTACTAAAAATACAAAAGAGGGAAAAAATAATAAAAGAAAAAAAGGTTAAATAAATATGAAAGAAGGATTTTTAAATATATTCTTAGTTAAAAATAAAAGCAAACTTTTAACAAGATCTTAAGTCATGTCTGTACAAAATCAATGCATATAGCTTTCATTACCAGCCTCAAAACATGAAGAATGCGCGTAACTATTTTTCTTCTGGGATATAAAAATAAAACATTTTGCGAGATAAGAGTAAGTTCTTATGCTCGACTTGAATTCACTGATACACAACATCCCTAACTGTATTTTTTTTATCAGTTTGGAGAATCAGTTATCTGCGAAACAGTTCTTTCTTTCACAAAACAGCCATCTTACTCGTCTGAAACTGCTGGGCTTTTTCCCTTAGCAGAAGCTAAATGAGTTTTGCGAGACATAAACAAAAGAAGAGAATAGGAAAATCTCAAAAAAAAAAAAAAAACTCTGCCTGTGGTGGATATTATGGTGCATGCAAAAAAGCGATAGTTATTACCTGCAACAGATGGTCATGATGTCTTTAGAGATAAAAATGTACTTTTCCGGAGTTTGGGCTGGTACTAAATGAGTAAGAAAACGTCTAAAAGAAGCCACGAAGGTATTTGATAAAGTTACTTAACATGAAAGTTTTTTTTTAAAGCTATGAGGATTTTTAGAGTTTAGAGAGGTTTTACAGGAGAGTTTTTAAAGTTTGAAGATTTCGAGTTTAAAAGGGTTCTCATTTTCCTAATACATTTTTTAACTTGATTTTTTTAAAAAAGTTTTTCAGGTTTCTAAAGTTTAGGTTAGTGAAAAAGTGTAATTTTATAATCGATTTTTCTCTCATTTTCTATCATAATGTTCTTGTTTGTTGAAGAACATTCCCAGAGTAAGGCATAAGTTGACTAAGGCATACGGCGGCAGTTAACCCGGGCCCCCAAATCAAATAGAAAGTTTATTTTACGTTTCCTTCTTCAAATTTTGGCTTTTCAGTTGTGCTATATCCTTTTAATGGTGGACATAGAATTGTCAGGAAATCAATAAAATGGACAGAATGATATTTCGTCTCACCATTGGAGGGGGGGGGGCTTTATAGCTAATTTAGGCTTTAGTCAATTTTCTTGTTATGTATCTACAATGAGGTGAAAATTTAAATACCTCCATTAAGTTCGGTTCTTCGTTGCTAAAGTAGTGAAGTAGTGGGGGCCCCCAAAGAAGTTTTTGCCCTCGGCCCCAATTAGGCTAAGTCGGGCCTTGAACATTCTCCCTCAAAACTTCTGAATGATTACATCTATAGTCATAAAAATTGTGTCTAGGTAAAATAAAGTCTAGCTATTGTATCGGATTACTTACAGCGCCACCTGGCGACAAATTGTGAAAATTCATTCTTATCTTAATAATGGTACGAGACAAAGAAAAACGCTTAATTACAAAATTATACAGTGTCATAGATTTAGTACAAAACAACGAAAATTATGTATTTTAAAAAAAGAAAAGGCCACTTCCAAATAGAACATTCACGCTGTTTTGTATTAAATCGATGAAACTCTATAATTTTGTAACTGAATACTTTTCTCGCATATTCTTCAACAGAGATATTAAATCTATCTTGAAATAAAAGCTGTGGGCTTGGGAACAATGCCATAAATGCCAGCAATACTCAGTTTTTTTTTTAATGTTTTCATCGTGAGAGTTATTTATGTTTCGTAGCACAATGACGAAAAGAGAGTATGCATTACTGACACTGTTTTCCGATCAATTTAAATCAAAATTTGATACAAAATTAGAATTTTATCATATATTATACTTCATTTATGGATGTCGTTGGGTTTTTTAGTTCTTCTGCTTACATATATGTGAAAGTATATAAAGACAGATGAAAAATTTCCCTCAACATTTTATTTGAGCCCAGACTTCAAATCTGGATAAATCACTTAATCTAGACAAGGTGATAAAAATGTGCCTTAGACCTTTACATTTCATTCTAATCCTTGTTCCTTGTTAAGTAAGTAGAGAGGTAAACTTAGTGCGAATGGATTTCTTTCCGAATTTTATAGAAATCTACAAATTTAATGGAAATATCTCATATAAAATTTTATCTGTCAAGTTCAAAGCATTTTTTCAGTTATAATATTTACAAACAGATTAATTGCAAAAAAAAAAAAAAAAAAAAAAGGCTTTTTTTGGATTCGGAAAGATCTGAAATATGGAGATTGGTCTAAATCTCGAAGTCATTATGGATATGAACATCTCTAACCGAAAACTTTTCTGTGGTAATATCTATTGAAATCATAAATGCCTTGTCAATTATCTTAAAATATTCTGAATACTGTAATTTCCTTTTTTTTTTTTGTCTAGTAAATTACAAAGATATTAAAGAGATTCCATGTTCAGCTTTCAGCAATGGATCATTGATGAAACAATGGAAACGGTGTAAATTTCAGGGCAACAATCTAATCTGTTGTTGGAAATTAGCAAAAAAAAAAAAAAAAAAATTTTTTTTAAAAAATGGCGAAATTCAAAACAATTTTACAAACAGTAAAATCGGTTTTATTAAAAAGGCGAATTTTAAATTTTGAAAAAGTGAAAAAATTAATTTTTGTGCAATAATATTTTCAGAAGTTATTGTGTAAAAATGCCAAAATTCAGCTAGCTTAATTTTTAAATAACTAAAATTATAATTAAAATTTTAAAAAAACTTTCACCG
Organism: Argiope aurantia; assembly: GCA_026543865.1. Taxonomy (NCBI): domain Eukaryota; kingdom Metazoa; phylum Arthropoda; class Arachnida; order Araneae; family Araneidae; genus Argiope; species Argiope aurantia. The sequence goes on from JAPMOR010005417.1 coordinate 37,320, forward strand.
CTCCCGCCTGCCAATGTATATATACCTGTATATTTGATGGGTCGCGGTGTACTTGTGGTTAGGTCTCGACTTCGGAACTGGAGAGATTTAAGTTCGAGACCCGATTCCATCGAGGAACCGCAGTGAAAGCGGGTCTGGTACACATTAAATCCGTTAGGGTCAATGTCCTCCTGCTTGTGTGGTGTGGAAGTTTGGAGAGGGAGTGCCAGTCCAGGTGTCGTCCTCGTCATCTGACTGCGGTTCAAAATTACGAGGTCAGTCCCAAAATAACTCTGATGTTGCTTTAAAAAACGAGACGTTAATGCTACTAAACTACACTAAACTCTCAAATTTGATAGTTGAAGATTAGTGGTCTGCCCTTTATAGCGCCAAACCGCGCGCGCGCACACACACACATACATTCATCTTTATTAGTAGTAAAGATTCTTACAATTTTTACTGCTGTTCTTTATTAAAAATCGCTTCATATATATTTCTGTTACATTATTTATGACAACTTTTAAGTATTAAAAATAATTCTAGACTGACAATTTTCCTAATTAAATTTTAATTTTTTTTTTCTAATTAAAAAAAGAAATATATTCTTTTAGACCAAGTTTTTCTTAAATTGACCTTATAACATTTCCTACCATGGATCTTGTGCCAGAAAAAAAACTAATTACATTTCTAATACTAATTTTAATCGAATTTTTTAGATAAGTTAATTTTTTTTTATTATTATTCTAGTTCCTTTAGTTTCCAATTAATCTTGTTCGAATACATTATTAAGCCGCTCATCTCTAAATCCTAACCAAAACAATGAGACCTAAACTAAACCACAAAAAAAAAAATCCCTAAGATTCTTCCTTTCCTTTACTTCCCACCAGTCCATCCGTCATTTTACTTTGCCTCTGGTCGCCGGATAAATTGCACAACCCCACCAATTCCAACGGCCAGAAGAATTATGTACAGCAGGACCGACCATCTGGGTTGTGGCAGGCCTAATTGCCCTTACCCTACTAACCCCAGATTACCCGAAGAAAAGAAAGAAGAGTGGTAAAAAACAAAAAAGTATCGTGCCTTCTCTCCCTCCTCCCACCTCTTCCCCATTCCAATACTTTCAGCAGCGTTCTGGATTGGGGTGGAGTATGTTTGTTGTCGGTGTATGTAGAAGTTGGGAATAACTTTCTTCATTAGGCGATGGGAAAGATAGATAATTTCATTGTTTGTCTTCCGTTCTGGAAGATGCGTCTTCGTTCACCCCTTTATGTCTGTGGTATGATTGATATTCTAGGGAGCGGCCTCTGAAAATAAATGAATGGATGGTAGTTCTGATATAAACATGATGTGGTTTTATTGAAATTACGTTATTAGTTGTTTTTTTACAGTTTTCTTGTCTTGTTTAAAGTAAAACTTTTAAAATGACTGAGTCCTATTTCGTTTGGTTGCTTTCTAAATTTTTTTATGAACATAATAGATGCTTTACATGAAAATCATTATCTCTTTCATAATAAGTGATGAAGATATTGTGCCGAAAATCTTTTCTTTTTCCTTACGATGTTGGGTAATAAGGATACATATTGAGTTATATATTGATTATATATACATGTTGAATCATAGAACTACTGGACCATTCAAAATGATCTTTCGTTTGAAAATAATGAAAAGCATTTTTATCCTTCTTTGAAGATAAATGAAGATGATTCTATAATTTCGCCTTGGTGAAATCCAAAAGTTGATCTTATTTATACCATTTGAATATGTTGATTGGATTAGTGTATATTTAGAAACCACAAATGTTTCTAAATATACACAATTGGTTGTTGCAACCCTCGTAGCTTTTCAATTAGATGAAATGGGCAGCACATGGACCTATATCATTAAATTTCTTATTATAGAAATACCAGATCTTTTGGCAAGGCCGCGGTGGCCTGGTGGTAAGGTTTCGGCTTCGGAACCGTTGGGTTTCAGGTTCGTGACCCGATTCCATCAAAGAACCGTCGGGTAAGAGGGTTTGTTGCAAGTTAAATCCGACCGGACCAAAAGTCCACCCGCTGGTGTGGTGTGATGTGGAAAGACTGGGTGCCAGCTGAGGTGTCGTCCTCATCATCTGACCGCAGTTCAAAATTACGGGTTCCGTCCCAAAATAGCCCTAGAGTTGGTTTAAAATGGGAGACATTAATATAACTAAACTAAACCAGATCTTTTGATGATGCCTTTATGATGCGTGGAAATTTCAGATTTAAAAATCTGATAAAGTACACTAAGGGATAAAAATTAAACTCAAATTTATGACATGCCAGTGCCATTTATGATATTGCTATCACGGCTGTTTGAAATGGTCGAGCCATTTTGTAAGCATGGGAGTTGCCTTCCACATCTAAGTGTTAAATCAGAATAAAACTTTAAAGATTGGCCAATTTTACCAATCATTTTTGCAGCAGAACACAGAGAAAAAAAACACGAATAGGCTTTATATTACTAAATTATTTAAAAGAAAAGAATATCCCAAACATAATATACAAGAGAGATTTTATAGAATACAAATTTACAATTATATACTAACCCGTTGCATTAATAAACTATTACAAATTCTATGCATAATGATAAATAGGATAATATCGACTACTAAAAACTTATATAATAATTAAAGAAGATGCTCATGAGACTTGCCGTCTGAAATGATACACGCTTTTCATGTTGTTACTCATGTAACTGAATTATGCTATTGTAAATTTATTTGATGTAATTTGGTATATTCTTTCAATCTGATAAAGCCCACCCTCGAACTATTTAATATATGTTCTTTTCAATTTGCCCTATTTAGGACACCTTAACAAGCGGGGATGGAAAGCATTTGGTAAAAGGGTGGTTTTTAACTTTCTAGTTGGTACAATAACAGTGTAGGGTTGAGAATCCTTTTGGCGATGACGGGACGCGCCTCCTACGGGAGGGGTTGTAGCATGATCGGTGATGGCTGTTAGGACTGAACCGTATTTGAAGTTAACATTAGATTTCGAATGAGTCGAAATGGCTCAATTATGCTTTCGTCTGAGGAATTCGTTGGTTAATTTACACTTATGTCCTTCCCTTTTCCTTTTTCACCCGCATATTCTATTTCAAAAGAAACTTTAGTTATGTTTGACCTACTCTTTAAACATGTAATAATCTTTCGAGGCATCCTGTATTACCTAACTTCTGTTGTAATAGATTTATTTTTAAGATTTAAATTCGGAACTAAAAGTTATATTTCATAAAATTTTCTAGAAATTCCATTAAAAAAATTATTTATTTCTAGTATTATACCAACATTTCTTAAAAATAAGGAAACATATTTACTATCAATCTCCATTGTTTGGTAAAAAAAAGGATAATGAAATTCTCTGTTTTCTTCATAAATATCTATTCAATCCCGATGTATAGTTTCCTTTTATTTTCACTTTTCTTAGAATCAATGAGTCGTTGAAATTTTAAAAATTAATGAATTTAAATATGAATGCTATTTTGATATTCAATGCTTAATTTGAATAACTTTTCTTTTCATGCAACCAAATAGTATTTCATGGCACTGATCATTTCTAATTAATTTTCACCCTTTTGGAGACATCTTCATCTATATTTTTTCTTAATTCAAAATCCTATTTAAAATTTCACTTTCATAATAATTTCCTTTCCATCTACAGTGCTCTTTGAAAGTATCATTCATGCACTTTATTTAAGATTGTGAAAATGCTGAAAGGATATATCTAAAATATGTTATTGAATAAAAATGTTGGATTTTCCTAGATACTGCGTAAATGATTATTGAGTTTGTATGAATCAAGTAATTTTTAACATGATTTGATTCATAAAAATTTTATAGTTTAATCAAATAGTGGTAGTTATTTAAAAATATTTATATAGAACATGTGATAAAAATGTTTAAATTGTTCAAGATATTTGAAAAGAAGTAATTAAATACCAAACGATATTTAATTGGTATATGAATTTTTAATTACTAACTGAATTGTACGAATGATATTTAATTAATTTCAGCGATGAGTTCAAACATTTTGTCTCTAACTATTTATTTATAATTATTTTTTATAAAAACTTTCCTTGTGTTATATTACTCAGTTTGAAATCATTAGCCTTTTGTGGATAATTAGTTTGTTGAATTTAATTGAATTTATAAACATCAATCTAGAAAATATTTCATCCATTGTATTTTTAATATTTTTTATCGATTTTTACACATCTGACGCACACCTTTTCTTGTTTTATATAAATGAATTTGGTATCATCAGCCTTTTGCAGATCATTATTTTGCTCAAATTAATTCGATTTATAAATTTCAGTTTAAAAAATGTTTAATATATTGTATTTCAATGCTTTTTATCGGTTTTTACACATCTGAGATACACCAGTTATTATTATGAATGCTGTGGGTTATATTTTATTTTCTTGCGGTTTTAAAATGAAATGGAGTTATGTAAACAAAAAAAAAATGCTGGTAGGAACTTTAAATGGTGGTGGTATCGATTTCACGAAGAACTGAATTTGAAGATTTCGAGTGCGAGTATTTAACAAAATATCTTTTCACTTCTATGTCCTAAAATAGTTTTAAAAAATTCACGAAAAAATTTATCGAACTGATAGTATGTTCAAATATTTAATGGATTTTGTAAAACAGAATGTTGTGTGTAATATGAAATCAAAATTAAATTCAGTAAAAACGCTTGTCAATCTTTTTGCTTTAATTTTTAATTAATTAATATCAATAACGTATAAAAAAAATAAATGTTGCATTTTTTGTAATTTTCATGCTTAAAGTAAGTCAGAAAATAAAGAAAAAACAGTCCCCTAGCCCCAATTACTCTTTCGATTTCGCTAATTTTTACCTTCATGTGAAACCTCATGATCTCTATATATGCCAACAATAGTCGCCTGCTATCCACCATTTTACGAGAGAAGTTTCAAAAACTATTTTATTGTATATTTTCTACTAAAAAACATTGAAAGAAACTCTCAGACAAAACAACTGCAATCAGACAAATAAATGCAAAAAATTTCATATGAAGTCTCAATACAAAATTTCATATGAAGTTTCTAAAATTCCTTCTTCTTGTCCTAATTTCATGAGGCACCGCAAAAAGAAACATTAACGTCAGCAAATGGACCGATATCGCCGATTAATTCTGCGTTTTGTTTGAATAGTTAATCAATCAGAATACTATATTTATTGTTCTAATATAATTTAAAATAGGATTTTTGTTTTGTGTGATAAGTTATAGTTTATCGTTGTTTACATTACTAAATTAATGCTATTAATTTGATGAGGGAAAAGATGATCGCCAAAGGCGACTAGTTTCTTGTAGTGTTTTTATTTATGCATTATATCTAGTTTTCCACGTTTTCTGATTTTTCTTTTCTTTTCATTTCAGGTAAGAAATTCATTGTGAATTAGAAATTTGATCCTTTTGGTAAGTGTTTGTAGAAACGTTTCATTGTATTTTTCGGTATTTGTTTTACGAAATACAAAGATCTAGCATATTTTCATCTGATTGTTTGATTAAATCTCTTAGTTACCGTTTACGTTATTTATCAGTTTTCTTATGCTTGATAAGACAGCTATTAGTTATTTTAATTTGTAAACTTTATACTATTTCACTGCTTAATCATCTTAAATTGTGTCATGGACTTCAGAAATCATCACAGAAATTCATTGAAATTATTCTTTAAATTCGTTTAATTATTCAATTATTCTTTCTTTCTTCTGCTTTGGTAAATGTTTATAGAGATGTTTCATTGTGTTTTTGGTATTTATTTTACAAAATATAAAGACCTAACATGTTTGCATTTCATCCTTTGATTAAATCTCTTAGTTTTTGGTTATATTGAGCTATTATTATTTCATATGCATGATGTATTCAGTTTTAAGAAAGCTAACTGAAATCTCATAAAAAATTTAATTCAAAGTATTCTTTGAACTTCTCAATTTTCCTTTTATAAACAATTTTGGACATATTATCATTTCACCCTGATTTTCTATGGATCTGCTAAAATCGCAATTGACAATCTAATTTACGATAAACATTTTTGAGACGAATTTCATCATTTCATACAAACACAAATCTTTTTTATAATGAATATGCTTTTCAAAAATTTTCTTAAGTTGATAAATTTTTAAAAGCTTTACATTCCAAAAGTTGCCACACATACAAAAAAATGACAATTTATAATCTCAAAACCTAATTAATTAAGCGAGTTAAAAGCAAAAGGTGACGTCACTCTGACTTCTAACGCAACGAAAAATATTGAATTCCGTGCATTTTTCCTCCTTACGATTCCCCTTCTTTACCCTTGAGGAATAAATCCAAAAATGATGACACAATCTGCGCAAATCCCTCAACAAACATTCCACCCACCCCATCCTCCTTCTCTGCGCCTTATCGGAAAATTTCGTCTGACACAATGCAAGAACTGTCTCTTAACCACACAGCAGAAAGAAGAACCATTTCTTCACCCCGAACTGAAGATTGCGATTTCGGAGTTCTATGATGTGGTTCTTGAGGGGGTCGCGCCGACGCCAGCCCAGAGGGACGGGAGAAAGTTTTCCACATTCTTCGACAGCCATTAAATAGTCTTTATGCTAGGCACAAAGAAGAGTTATATTGTTTCTTCTTTCATTTCTGTTTCTGGTTATCTTTGAAATTAGTCCCCCCCCCTAATGATACTAGGACACTTAAAAGAAGGATGTTTGTCGGAAATCTGCATAGGAGAATAGCTACTAGACAAAGAAAAGTCATTTAGTGAAGTATCGCCATCTACCGCTGATCCAGTCTAGGAATTCTGCTTTGGTGTTTTTTTTTGTTTTTTTTTTAGTGATGGAAATCATGGGTTTCCAGTTTGAAAAGCAGAGTTAAACTTGAAAGAAAAAA
>JAPMOR010005420.1:0-18913 GCA_026543865.1 Argiope aurantia
CAAGTATCATTCGATACACAAATACTGCAATTTATATTTGCGTTTTAATTCAGTCTTTTTCAGCACTACTTTTTCTCGGGGGCATACGTTTTTCGTTGTTTTATGTGTAGCAGGATTCCCAACACATTCCATTAAATGTAGACACAGAAGAGCCTCTTCCTACGGTTGCGATTTTTAGCAACCGTTTCCTTGTGAACAGAAGGAAGATGGACATTAATGTTTTGTTAAATTTTTTTTATTGATGTAGCATTTAAAAAAATGGATTTCTTGTAATTTTTGAAAAGAGAAAAATTTATTTACAAGTTAATTTAATTCATTGTCAACATTTTCTTCTTTTAAAGAGATACAAATTATAGAATTTCAAAGATATTGAGGAGAACTTATTTGGATTTAGAATGTTTTTAGTCTTGTACTAGGGTGATTGTACTTGTATAAGAAAGCTTTGGGGCATTGATTTGAAATTTAGAACTCGTTGTAGGTTATAATACAATCGTCAATTTTGATTCGCCATCTGACGTAAATTGGCCATAATGCCAAACTATTTTTTTCCACTCGTATGAATTATGGATCTATTAACTGCTCAAACTAAGCCTTTATCGCTTTTTCCATTATCCAAACTTGTTAGGATATGCAATTTATAACTTTGGAAATCCAACCATTATGGAATTTTTTTCCATTTCCTTATCAAAACAAAGACTATGAAATTCAGAGATGAAGACTAGCATATAGATGAAGCTACGAAGACCGACTGAGAAATATTTTTATTTGATGCTTAATGGCCATCAAGTTGTACAATTGACTATTGAGTCTGGAGCCAGACTAAATCTCATTCACCTTGGACTACTTCGATCACCCTGAGGTTCACGAATAAAATCTGAACACCTAAACACCATTTCCAACTAAGGCAGAGTCCTAAGGTCCATTACCGGTTTGGGTACACCTCTCCCGAAGGGGGCATCTCCCGTCATCAATACGGGATGACCAAATTTTTTTACCTAGCAGGTCGGGGAGAACACCCACCTAGCCAGACTAAAACTGGCCATTCTGTACTATCAAGCAATATCTCAGCGAAACCATACCCAAGATCTGTCCAACAGGAAGTCAAAGTACATTTTACAACAATGCATCCCACCATTTTAGAAAAACAGACTCAAGTCCGATAGTACATCAGTAAATTCTCCCTCTTCATGCATCTTGAATTTTGTACCGATTAACTCCCAATAGAAATATGAAATGAAATTAAACTATCGAATTTCAATATACATTTTGCTTAGTTGCCAGCAATTGCCCTTAATTTTAACACGATATGATAAGGGGATTATAATGCAATCTATTAATCAGAAATTGCAATTATTATGCTTAGAGTATTGTGAAGACAGTCATTCGGAAATTAGGATCCAAATCGTATAGAGTTTTCAATTTATTTATACTCAAACGCTAACGGTTGTTATAAAATAAGACAAGGTATTCTTTCTAGCATTGTCATAGCAATTTGCTTTATTTTAAATAACCTAATGGTTGGGGAACTAGTTTCAAAGCAGAAAATGTACTTTATGAGCTTAATGTAAATAAAACATTACAATAATTCATTCAATTTCACCTTATAGAAGTCTTCTAAATATGCATCCAATCATAAGATGGGTCTGATAAGTTCAACATGTAGTTTGAAGTTTACTAGATTCGAACTTGAAGTACTCGACCGTGAACTACTTGCCGTTTACCCTTGAACATCTTGCATTGCTTCAGACCAAGAAAACCTAAAAAAATTAACATTTTTAAACATATACAACTTTATAACAAATATAATGAAACGGAAATCTGAATATCAATTCATATTTTATTTGCAGTCTACATTTGATACTGTTAAAAAGTTAAGTGAACATGCAAAAATTTTCCAAGTATGTAGAAATTAAATGTTGTCTAACTAAAAAAATGACAGTCATATTTCTCTGTTAAGCCTTTTGAAAAAGTATTAGCTATTATTTCTAAAACTCCAACATGAATATCTAGGATTAGAGAAAATAAATCAATATTCTTACGTAACCTTTAGTGGCATGTTCTTAGTACGGAAAAGTTTATAAGTTATATAAAAATTTGTATTTCTAAAGTTTTTATTAAAGTTAAAAAAATTATCCCTGAAATTTTACCCATATAAATGTTTGAGTAATACCAAACATGTAGTTCTCCCTTTTCCCTCTTTGAATCACTGTCAGATAACAAGGACGACATTTAAGCAGGCACCTTTCCCTCTCCTAAGTTCCGCAATACACTAACGGGAGTATATTTGGCTACAACAGATTTAATGTGCCCCAAAACTGCTTACAAGACGGATTTTCGGAGAAATCGGTTATCAAGCCGAAACCGTACCACCAGAACACCGCAGTGCCGAGGCATTTCAACGATTTAAAACGTATAATAATCATTGCAAGTTTTTCCTTCAATTGAATACAATTAAAACCAATGGATAATTTATTTTGCCTAAAATTTCACCCAAAACCACTGATTGACTATCTAACATTAAAAATAGTTAGTTATTGAATATTTGCTTGGCTAAAATATGAGCTCAATACATACCAGTATGGCAATGCCCATATATGAAAAGATAAACTCCAGATATTTTTATATACACCAATGCCAATTGTACAATTACCATCAATACAATATTATGCCAATTGTATATCTAATATACAATTGGCATAATATGTTTATATACATTAGGCCAATTTAATTTTGGAGTTAGATTTTCAATAAGTGGAAACGTAGTGTGTAGCAAAGTGGAAATGTGATGTAGCTGGAGTTTCGTTGTTCCATTGTCACTTCACTAAATTAACGGGTTTAAAAACTATTATACTAAAGTTATTATTTGAAAGAATATTTAATTTGGATAATTGCGGAAAGCATAATCTTAAATTCAATTCACTAAGACTATTGAACTAAAATTGATAGCTATACTCACATTTCTATCCAACTCGGAGGTGTCTCGCTGCGATTTAGAAGCAGTGATTCGGATTCACTTATTCTTGTACTAGTAGACAGTTTCAAAATTAGGGTTTGCCCCGTTTATACAGCAGTGTAACTTAAGAATCAGCTTGAGATAAGTTAACGAAATCCAGGTATTTTGAAGAGGGCGTGAAAACTCGGTTCCAAGCGGCAGTGTGAAAAATTGACAACTGCCTAAAAATATGAAAATATTTCAATAAGACAATGTTCACCTTTAAATATTAAAAATATAAAAAGGTTCGTTCGATCAATGATCTGATCATTACTAAAAGATTAAAGCTTAAGTGATCGACGTTTACAAATGGCCGCCAAAAACCATTTATCAGCTGTGACACTCGATTCTTTTCAATTAAAATATTTAGTTATATTAACATCCCGTTTTAAAGCAACACAAGGGCTATTTTAGGACGGACCTCGTAATTTTGAACCACGGTCAGATGACGAGGATGACACCTGACATGGCATTCCCCTCTCCAAACTTTCACTCCACACCAGAAGGAGGACGTTTAGCCCCCACGGATTTAACGTGCATCAGACCCACTTTCACGGCGGTTCTTTGGTTAAACACGCCTCGAACCCGAAATCCTCCGGTTACGAAACCGAGACCTTACCACGAGGCCACAGCGGCCCACCAATTAAAATATTAACCACTGATTCTGAGAAATTCAAGAGTTTGGTTGGGAAAAGTTGACCCTTTGCACTTTGAGAAGCAGTGAGATGCATTACACGATTAAGGATTTCTTTTCGTGCTTAAAATTCAAGAACAGATGCAGGTTTTTTATAGGACCTAAAAATTAACTCTGAAATGGTTTTTTTTCTTTAGAGCACCATTCCAAACGGGGCATCATTTTGAAGCTTTATTTTTTAATTTTGATTGTTAAAAATGCTTACAGAGTGTTAAGATGTTGATTCATTTTTCAAGGAATATATATATTTGTAAGTTGAGTTATCTTCGTAGCAATAAACAAGTTCTTGTATTAGACGAATAATTATGAATCTAATTACTTTTCCGAATGCAAATAAGTTAATTTGAATGTTTGTGATATGGCTTTCATGAAGTCATTATCCTTTTGTTGGATAATGATTGTGAAAGAAAATACATCTTTCACAATGGCAGTTAGACTGAATGTAAGTGATAAGGTTAAATACCAAATGACAGTTTCTGATCTCGGCAGAAAAGGTAATTTTAGTATAATAAGAGGTTAGGCAAAGGATTTTGAAATTTCCTTTTAATGAAGATATTAAAAACTATACATTTCATTAAGGATTTTTCTTCTACATTCGTCAAATATTCAATGATTTCAAACGAGTTTGCCACTCCTTTATATTCAAATTTGATTCTCTTCCAATGAATTGTTGCATATTAGCTGTGTAAAATGTACAATGAAAAAGAAAATTGCTCATCTGGAATTACCACTTACTGTTCTAAAAAATAGTGAAAATTGTAAAATATTACTATTCGCGGAATAAAATCCTCTTAACACAGGACTCTTAGGATAAAAAGTCGAGACATTTAATACAGAAGGTTATATAAAAAAATTTTATTAGAAAAAATTACATTATGAATGGTAGTATTTTTTGATTGAGCAAATAGAATGCAAGAGTAATTATTAAAAGTCTTCTGCACTTCGTCTGTTTAAAAAACAAATATTTTGAAATTCCCTCTACATTAGATTTCCGCTAAAGTATGGCATCAATTATATACAAATTGATTAGTATTTAATGGTAAAAGTGCCATATTTAATAATTCTATGTCAACCAAGCACACGTAGAATTTAAGCCTTGTATATCAATTTCTATATAAACATTCAATTTTGGCTTGAGTGTAGGGGTTTATACGAATGCTTAATCTCCATTTATAAGGTGTGCGAGCACAGGCCTCCAGTGGATTAGGCCATTTAATCTAAAACTACCAAACATACTTTAGGGGGGGGGGACGGAGATGTTTACTACAGATCAACTTAATAATTTAAAGAGTTTAAAAAATTTTTAATTGGCATTTTTGGGCAAAAATGATTTGAGAATATAACAGCACAAATATAATTTTTAATTCCTAAAATTCAAAGAATCTGTTCTGTGATGTACATTTTGCTGTACAATTTTAGATTTTAAAGATATTTCACCTAAAATAAAAAGTTAACCCGCGTTACCAATCTTATGTTTACATAAAAAAAATTTAAACTTATTAATGTGCTGTCATCCTTCGTTCAATTTGAGCTTTTGTGAATATAAGTTAATTCTCATTGAAAAATAAATCTAGAAAACCTGGCCTAAACTAAAGAGATTGTTCATTCTAAAATAGTGATATTCAAAATTTAATAAGTCAGTTAGATTGACCACAGAAGTTTTTTTTTAATTTAAAAGATCTCAAGAATATTGAGTTAAGTACGATTCATTAGGACCAATAGACTGAAATTTAGACTTTTTTTCAGAATTACATTTATAGACCGAAATAAAATATTTTCATCATTTCAATCTTTTTTAAATTAAAACCGAAGACCAAATTTTAAGATAAACCAAAAATACTTCTCTGTAGAATAATCTTTTGAGATATATAATTATAAAAAAAATTTTGTTGCACAAAAAACTTTAATGATGAGCATTTCTATTTTCTGTATTCATGTTTTTAATAAATATATTTGGTCTCGGCGAAAGAGATTTTGTATTAAAGTTTGATCATTTCCGTTTCAAATTGAAGTTCAAATTTTATAGGAAATAAAGAAAATTGAAAAAATGTGTACAAATTACGAAAAGGTGCAAGGCTTCCATAATAGTACGAGTTATATACTTACCAAAATTTGAAGCGTAAAAAATACTTTATTAAGCCATGAAGACCAAGTTACATAAAATAATTAGAAATTTTAGCATCCATTAATAATAGCGAACGGTTGGTCTCCAAAGGCGGCTAACATAGAATATGTCAAAATTTACAATTCACATATTTAAATTTTCAGACTGACATATTTCAGATTTCACAATTTTGTATATTGAATATAACCATTTAGAGATGAATAAAAATACGCGTTACTTAAGCAAATTATTGTTTTACACTTGAACACTCAATAAGACTTATACTGATATTCCTATAGTATGAGAGGATTTTTAAAATATACTTTACTCTCAAGCAAAAACAGAGATGAGATTCAAATTATTTTGGGAATTGCTTTTTTTAATCAATTGTTTTTAAGTCGTATACAGGACACACCCTTTGGGAAACGCGAAAAAAGTGTTAAAAAAAAGTCCACGTTATAGAAAAAATTTAAAATGTATCGGTTTATAGCTTTCAATTTAAGACTAAATTTGAAATTTCGCAACAAAACAAAATAAAGAAAATAGCTACATATAACACTTACTGAAAATACATAGAGTATACCCTCTATTAAAAAATAAGAAAAATTACCATATTCATATTCCAATTAAGCAAACAGATGACATTTCCAGGTCAACTAATATCTACCATAAAGATTCAGATTGGAAGATAGCTAACTTTAGACGTGCGCACGTTCTAAAGCACTATGAAGTCACTGGTTATATGTATGTGTTCGAAAATCACGAGCAAAAGCCAAATGCAATCTAAAATCACTACTTTTATTTCAGACGAACGGAACCATCATCGGGTCTATTTCTTCTTCTTCCGAACGACCAGACTTAAAAAAATTCATAGTTATTTTAAAAATAAGTGTAATAAGTGATATTTCCATTTTAATTTATTTACCATAAATCAGTTCTCTTTTATCTGCTCTATTTCTTACTCATAAATATTCAGTTTTACAAAAAAAATTCTGAATCAGCAATTATGTTAAAGTAATAACATATACGAAGTCCTGGGATAAAACTTCCGGGTAGAATAATATTTTATTATTAAGAATATAAATTTAATATTCGTAAATTCAACGAAATAATATTTAGATTAACAGCAATGAAAACCAGAGTTAGATATAAGGTTCTTTTTCTTTTCTAGCTTAGTTTAGATATTTGAACCTTTTCACAGTTTTAATTCAATTCGTTAGATTAACGCCTTGCTTTGAAACATTCAAAAGATAATAGATAACTAATGCCTTTTATCACTCGAGAGCCGAAGCAATGAACTGCCGTTTTGTAGTAATAAATCTGTGCTTATGTAATTTTAAGCGAAAAATATTCACTTTGTTCAAACATTTGATTCTGTAAAACCTCTTTTTCTTCTAATTCAGAAACAGTCTTTCTTTACCATTGCATTGTGGTGTCGCTTGAACTGTTCCATGCATGCATCTCAAGAGTGCTATAAATAGACTGGAAAAAGGATTATTGTAATTCACTCGGAAGGTCTCAGCTTCAAGATCGAGGGTTCGATCCAAGATTCCCTTTGATGATGAGTAGTGCATGAAGACCTTATCTTGACGATTTTAACACGTTAAATCTTTTAACCATATCAAGGGACGTTTTCTACATCTGATTGCTAATCAAAATGAAGAGAATAATAATAAGAAAAAGTCCTTCTGTTATTTCAATTCGAGGACTTAAATATAATAAAGCAAAGTAAAATCCACATCTAGCTTCTAACTTAAATTTTTCTCCTAGCGTCGGAGATGACTTTTCTGCAAATTATATCCACTTCCAAATTGGCAGTGTGCAATCAGTTTTTTTTCCTCTTTGAATTTTTCTAAAAAATAATTTTAATGTATTCTTTCACCTGTATGGTCCCCCACCCCCGTTAATGCCACATTTGACAATGACAGAATTAAGTTCTAGAATAGATAAATTCGCAGGTGATAGGAAAGAATTAATTTGTACTGACAAATGCTTTCCTTATCGAGAAATTGACCCGCTGGTGTGGTGTGGTGTGGAGAGGGGAGTGCCAGCTCGGGTGTCGTCCTCGTCATCTGACCGCGGTTCAAAATTACGAGATACGTCCCAAAATAGCCCTAGTGTTGCTTCAAACGGGACGTTAATATAACTAAACTAAACTAAACTAAACTATCGAGAAATTGAGTGCAATAGGAAATTTGAGTGCAATTTTTATGTTGGTTTTGAAACTGAGAACTCCTCTTAAATAAAACAAAACATTACAAACCCACACACACACACACTACTACTACTACTACTAATGATAAAGATAAATGTTTATTGACGTTCTACAGGCAGGACTGAAGTGGGATTATCGAATTTGACACATATTAACTTAGAGGATAGGAATGTGCATCTCGGAGCTTATTTTTTTAATTGTAATTTTGTAATTTTTCAGAAATAACTTCCAAAAATATCGTTGCAGAAAAATAAATTTTACACCACTTTAAAAGTTTAAAATTGGACTAAAATTCTTAATGATATCAATTTAGTAAGCGTGAAATTTTTTTCTGAAACTTAGGAATGTTTCGAAAATATTTTTTTTTCAAATTTTCAACAATAGAATACATTGCTGCCCTGAAATTCTATTTTCATTGTTTATTTCACCAAATATTTAATCATGTGATGTTGTTGATCCGTTGTTGAAAATTAAGGTAGAAGGATTCTGTTTAATACCGGCGTAGTTTCCAAGACAGATAAAAAGTTACAATACTGTAAAATTTATATATAAATTCTATAAAATTTTACACAAACATTTACGTTATATATATATGTATATATATATATATATAACATAAAAAATTAAATTTACTTTTAGTTAAATTTTGTATAGGTACTAGAAAAATCGTTCGGTACCCTTAAAAATATTCTTTAAAAAATAATAACTCGATGATAATTATTCTCATGTTTGTCATATGACTCTTTCATCACGCAATTTGACTTCATTAGCTACTATTCATCAAAAGTACGTTGAAAGCAGCAATTTCAATGAACTTTTCTTCTAAATGATAACCCGCGATGAGCTATGTCAGAATCTGGGTTTCACGACTGAAAGATCAAAGTTAGGAAGCATATTTTATAAAAAAAGTTCAGTGTAGATACACGGCGATGCACGGCGAATCCGTTGAGGATCAAATAACAAACAGCGAGTGAAGTATCTTGAGATTCATGTGTCGTCTTCATCATCTGACCACGGTTCAAAATCACTTTGGGAGTCACAAAATACAGGTCCTGTGCTCATTCATGTAGCTTCAAGACAGAATAATTAAATTAAACAGAAGTAAGCTTCATCGAACAATATCTAAATTTGCTGAACATATTTTAAAATGTCTGGCATTCAGTAGAAGACAATAGTCTTTGTAATTCGCAACCTGCACTTGATTATTAAGTTAAAGGAATTCCCACAGCAATAATCATCTTAAAAATGATACGTCTGTCTAAGAATTTCTATTATTCTTTCATAAAGTTTAAGTATTTTGCTGGATTCAAATAATAATGCCGTTCATGTAGTCTTTCAACTAGAAACAAAATCTCAACCTACTGATTATTATTTTTTACATAATTTTGATTAGATCCACTTTCGGAACAGATATATGTATGATGTTATAATATATTGATACACATAATGTTAAAAAAGGTTTCAAATTAAAAATAAATATTTAAGACATTGCTGTTCTAATATTTTTTTTTATTAATATCACTTGCTATTTCCGGAAATAGAACACGTGTTATAAAAAAGTATATTTTATTCAAAAAAATTATTCGTATCTGTAAGCTAAAATATCATAGGTTTTAGGAGTGATTTATTTGCCTCGTTTCCTCCTGGATTGATTGCTTCAGTCGTTGCGAGCTGTTCTCACCAATTTTCACACAAAACAATATGAAGAAAGAATGCCAATCTGGTATAAGAATGATAATCCACCGTAATAAAAAAATATACTTCAATTCCAGCTGAAAGAAAACATTATTTTCTGTTCTAATATTAACACTAGTAAAACCACGCAGGGTCGGGAGGCCGGGATAGCTTGGTTGGCAGGGTGTTGGATTTGCATCCCTTGGGTTGCGAATTCGAACCCCGGCGGCCGAAGACTCCTCATGTGTGTGGTGGCTGGCGCACGTATAAATCTGTCGAGGTCCAGAATTCCTCCATGTCGAGAGTAATACCACTAGGGATACTGGATCAGGGGTGATCGTTCTCTGATTCAGATCTGAATTACGATCTGTGAAGGAAATGTATAAATGAAGTCCACCCCGTAAAAAGGATTGTGACGTAGGTGTAGCTAAGCCGTACGCTTGACCATGGATGGCGCTACCGAAAAACAAGAGACGCACCCATGGCTTAAAATCACTGACTTCTAAAATCAGTGGGCTTGTCTGTGACAAGTGCCATTAGAAACAACAACAAAATTACACAAATGAAAAATTTGTTAAAATAATTTATTGCAATTAAAAAAGAATCTATACAGAAATGAATTCGTTATTACTGAAAACATATTTTAAACTTTTAAGTGCTGTAAATCGGCTTTGGTGAAATAATAAGAAGTTATTGACAGGAAATATTAATAGAGTGATCGAATTTAAATTAAAAATTTGAATAAAATCACGGAATCACTTAATGAGTATCTACTACCTGGGAAGTAACAACATCTCAAGTTTGTTAGTCCTAAGCCCTGTAAAGAATGGCATTCTGCACGCAACACGTCCAATTGAGTTTTGAAATTTACAGAAAATCTGCCGAACCGAATATTCTCTCATATAAAAATATCACCGTATAAAAATTTTAATTTGTAAACAAGTAATATAAATTTTTTTTAAAAGCCAATTCCTACTTTCGCAAGAATTGAACTCGTATTCTTCATCTTCACGTGAAAAATACTGAAATCCTTGCATTTTACTGATTGAGCAACTTGCCTGTTGATTACAATTTTCATTACAAACTACTAAAACTCTATTTAAAGTATTAAAAATTAATTAAATTTAATAATTAATTAATTAATATTTGAAAAAAAACTATATTAACATCAAGTGTCATCCACTACAAATTTAAAAAAATGTGTTTGGACTTGAGTGGATGAACAAAAAGTATTTTATTAAGGATTGAAAATTTGAACAAGATATATAAATATATATAGGCAGATTGTGAACTAATAGTAGGAATTGGAAAAATAATTCTCTTCCATGAAGAATTTTATATTCACGCACATATATGGAGATTTATGATAACCTAAAATTTGTGTCATTATATTTCGATGAGCCATTATATTTTTCCCATTCTCTCTTTTTAGTTTTTCTACAGCATAGTTTAAATTACACTTATGCAAATACATTGCCTGATATGAAGCAGAATCAAAAGCATAATTTGAATAATTTATAGACAGTGAATGAATAGTATCGCATAACATGGTGATGAAAAAGCGGAACTGGGACTCTAAGCAGGAATTTGCATTGTTACAAAAGAGATGACAGCTAACCTCGAGTCCAAATCTGGAACGGAGATCCTCTTGGATCAATAGTTACCCGATTTATTTATCGTTAAACGATTACTTTCATTTCAATCCATTGTTCTCAGATCGGAATCAACCGTTCGCTATTTTTCTCTCCTTTTCATCTTTTGCGCTAGCACTGAAAGAAAGCGCTCTTTTTTTGCTCGGACAGTCGTTTGGTAATGAATCTCACGTGCACAGACGAGCCAAGGTCCTCTGTGAAGTATCAATTCGAATGACCCCAGGGGGCACTCGTCAGCTGAAGGTTGGGAAGAAGACACTCTCTGAAATTCAAATTCATCCTGTTGCTGTAGTCTAGCTAACGAAGCTTATTTCCCTTGCAGGCATAGATGCGTAAATCACCTAGAAGGGCTTCTATGCTTTTTGCTGAAAGAAGAAATCGAATAATTAATGGCTTTGAAACTGGGGCGAACTTAGTAACAAGGCCATCCAATTGTTTATAAAATATTTCGTTGCGTAACACTGTCATAATTCCATCGCGGGAAGCATCAAAATGGTGAAGCGATCGAGAAATTCAAATAGTTTCTTAGAGGTGGAAGGTGGAAGAAACTGCAATTAAGAGTTCATTAATTTCCGAAATACGTTTATTCATTACCTTGGGAATGTATTAACTGTTTTTTTTTTATCTTTTTAGTAGTAAATTTAGCTTAACTATGTCACAGGAAATTAGGAAGCTCTTCAAGGTAAGAAAGATTCGTGATGACAAAGCATAAGATGCGTCTGAAATAACTATGTAAGCAGTCCATTATGTGAGGCTTACTTAAATTAAACTATTTGTCTTAGTTGTTCTTAAAGCCTATTGTTCTGCAAGATAAACCATAAATTTCCTGTAACAATATATAGAAACTAATATGGGCAAATCTGATGACTTTTTATATCTGACACATGTTTGGTAAATATGGCAATTACTAAACTTTGAATGCCATTTTATTCACGCATTAAGATAAATGCGTCCTTATTTCCTTTTGTGTTGACGTATTTGATGAAAAATTTTATTTTTCTACACGGGTATTTACATGGAATCTTTCTTTTATTAGCAGACAATGATTAAAAATATGTTACTTTACGTTGAGTGCTCATTTTCATATTAATGATAATTACATTGGTATGATAAGGAAACTAATTTTGAGAAGATATGAAGAACAAAGAGGAAACACAATTTCACTAAAAATGTCAGCCCCAAAAATAAACGACAAAAATGGCACTTTAATATTAACTGAATTCCTCTATTTATCTGGCAACAATTGTTAGTTTTGTAAAAAGAATTCCATACATTGAATTCATGATTTATGAGATATTGCGTAAAAATACACTCATTCATCGAAAGCATAATTATATATTTCTTGTTGATGGTTAAATTTTTCTACAAGAATGGTGAACCCTCCACTATTGATTAGAAGAAGTTTTACACGGAAAAAAGACTGAAAATGCAAAAAGAAAAAGTTATTTTATTAAATGAGATATTGAATTAACACAACATTTTGAAGAAATAGGAAGTTTGGTGGATTGTCCATGAAGTAGCAGACGATCCTTGAGGTCGGAACGAGTTCGTCTTATAAAAAGTATCATGAAAAAAAGAAAATGACTGACAAATCATCAACAAGGCACAGCAATGCTTATGAAGCTGGGAGAATAACAGGTAATCTGGAATTATCGATTTTATATATTCTGCATGGAATCTTGAATATGTATCCGTACATTTTACTGGTTATAACCGACAGATATAAATGAAAGAACAAGGTTAGCTATATGACAGCTGGCACAAATGGAAAGTAATTCACAATAATTACTGGACATCATGTCCAATAATGAAGTTCTCTTTTAACTGCATGATGACGCCAATAGGCAAAACACTCGTATCTAGGAGAAGTCAGAACATCGTGAAGTCATTGCATTTTTCTCATTTGGCGTTTTTGGTGTGGTTTCACCATGTCTTTAATTCTAGGTCCTTTTTTTAAAAGAGTGTTAACTTGTATCAGGCAGGGAATCATGTACATTGCAGAATGGCATTTACACTTTTTCATGTCCATAACCACGCCGTGATTGAATTGCAGGAATAATATGCTTTCGCTCCATGCCATCACTTTCATGCAGGATTGTGAACCATGCAGCTTTGCACGTGAGGGCAAGATATTCCCGGAGGACTCTGGCACTGAAAATCGAGGAATAAGTCGAGATTATAAGCTTAAGTAGCCCTCGCAGTCATCACATTTTATTCCAGTAGAACTTTTTTTTGGGGGGGGGTATTTAAAGTGTCGTGTGTACCTGAATTCCCTAGTCACCTAGGTGGAAGTGAAAGATGACATTCGATGCATTATAGGCGGCATTGATGCCGACAATCTATACTCAGCTGCAATAGGTATGATGACGTACACGCCTAATGCCTTGTGATAGTAATCATCTGGACATCTTTTACTTTAAAATAAATGCACAGTATTATGTTATTGTAATCCGTTTCACTGTCTATGTTAGCCTAATTTGCATAAAACGGTGTAGTTAGGCATATGAGCACCATTTTCTGTTACTTTTGAAATCTTTTTTTTTTTTTTATAATTGGAAAAGAAAAATCCAATGTCCCTGTGATCATATCCACTTAAACCGAAAATTTTCCCAAACATTATTTTTTGATTATGAAGTTGTGAAGTTTTCAGGAATTTATACTGCACCCTGCATTTGGAAAAATAAATCAAATGACAGTTTCAGTATCATTTGTATAGCATCTTTTCTGCACCATTCTTTGCTTAACTGTTCTGTAAATACTCTTCCTAGGAGAATGCCATGAATTCGGAAAATATTGCGATTAGAATTACAATTTCATGAATTATAAAACATCAGCATTTCAAAATATTCATCGTTACTGAAATACATTGTTTAGGAAAGTTTAACATCACGGACGCACTTAAACATACATGCGAGCAAAAACATTTATTTTCTCTTTCGGTACTGCGGCATTACTTTCAAATGTTTTAAATATTTTATTTCTCAAATCTCTCCTCTCTTCTTTATAAACTCGACGTTGTCAGGGTCGATCAATCGAAGTGAATAAACAGCATGTGATTAGCAATTTTAAATTCATGATGATTCAATGACGTTTTTCTAGATAAATATTTGCATATAAAGTTTTTTTTTTTATAATAGATAAATTTGCATTTTTAAAACAAATGTTACCATATAAATTTGTGGGAAGCCATGTAAATTTAGAAATACCCATATATTTGCAAATTTGGTGTATAGAGGCATGGAATTTTTTTGTATGAATTGATAAATGTAAGAGAAATATTTTACTAATTGTCATTTTTAACTATCAGTCCTTATACAAATGTGTTTTTTTTTCCAACTTTTTGCTATCAAACAACACAGAAATCGAATTTTTCATACAATTACCTGCCTTATTAAAATTTTTTTTGTAAATATATGTCAAATTACAATGATGCTTTTCAACTTTTTTGTGACTCAACGTTTATAAACAGCCGATAAGTATACTGTTACAAACCTGCAATTCGGCTTCCCAGCATAGTTTGTTCCATCAATAGAAAGAAAGTTTTACAGTCATCTGAATGGGACTAGCGCGTCGGAGGTCCCAGAGCTTGGCGACAAACTTGGCGACCATTTGGCGACGAATTTGGCTACTTTGGCGCCAAAATAGATAATACCCGAAACTTCGAGAATTTTCCCGATCCGTCCAGTAGGAACCGAGATACGCCTCGAACGTTCCTGATTGGTTGAGAGGCTTCTAGCCCCGCCTCCTGAGACCTATAAAAGGGGCTTCGGCTGCCAGAGAGTCAAGTCCGAGTGGGGAGACGACGAAGCCAGTAGTCGGAGAGACGACGGAGTAGTCCGAAGACGGAGCGGAAAAGCCAGTGGTCAGGGTGGACGGAGTGGTCGAAAAAGAGTAAGCGGAATTGACGGAGCGAAGTAAGTAATCCGAGCCAGAGTCGGAGAAGTAGAAGACGGAGGAGTCGGAAGCGACTGAGGCAAGCTAGTGCTGAACTGAGCTGTGCGCTACTGTTTGCGGTAGATTCTGGTTGTATGCTGCTGTGTATGCTGTTGTATGCTACACGTCTCGGGTGAAGATAATCGTCTTCTGTGCTGTATATAGTTGTCGCTTTTGTGCTGTCCTGTGTGTCTCCGTGTAAATAAACGTCGTTGTTTTTATTCTACTTCTGCCTGCTGATTGAGCGTTCCACGCACCATATCACTTCCACTATCCAAACGAACCCCGGTAAAGAAAAGTTCGTAACAATACACATTTTTAAAAAAATCCAAACACATAAAAATGTTAAATTTATCTACAATATTGTTTTTTCTGTTTATAAGAATTACATACATTTTTTTAGTCGCAGTTCATAAATTTGCCTAATATGGGAATGTGCTATACCAGAATCCATTGTATTTATTTCTTCCTTGTAAAGTATACTAAATATGTTGTAGTAAAAGAGGTATCTTGTAAAATAATTAAACTCATGTTGTGATAGCTTGTTACATTTTAAAGCCACATAATTTCAAATAGCAAGTAGAAAAATAAAAAATAATTGAAAAACTTTCTGTTCAGTTCACTGCCTTCCTACGATTAATCTTATTTTTTTTCACCCTTTTAATTTAAACCCTTTATTGTCTTGTTTACGACTGAATCGATAAATTCTTTCCCGGAATCATCTATTATCTTTGCAGGGTGGGACACGATCTCTTCGTATTGTGGGCGAAAATGATTTGGTTGCATTGAAGTTACAATCGAGTAATACAGATAATCAATCAACACCAATTTATGTTTCAATCACATTCATAATTTTATTTGGATAAATAAATACATCACATCTTGCGTAATAGACAGCCAATTATAATTTTATGTCTACTTCGATTTATAAACATCCTTAAAACGATATGCAATCATTCAAAGTAACTATATCAACATAGTCATTTCAAATAAAATTGATTAGATCAATAACAACTTTTTAATAAATGAATTAAAATAAGATAAATGAATTAATATGACTATTCTAACGTATACAGTTTTCAGCAGAAAAATTTTAATGTAATTTTATCTACGGGCTTCAAAGTAAATAAAATGTCAATTAATCATTGCACTAAAAATAAAAATTTACACATAAAATTATGATATCAGGTCAATATTTTCATTTTTTTTATTCCATTAACAGCACACTTACCATCTTCGGGACCGGATGTTCGCCCATTATTCATTTATCTAAAATACAAACATCCTTAAAACGTTAAACGATCGTTAACGTTTTAAGGATCATTCGTTAAACGATATGCAATCAAATTATGGATGTGGACAAACTGTCAATTTCAAAGAATCTTTCTCCCAGTAACAAGTACTGAACAAATTTCCTTAATTTTTGTTTCATATGAAATAATATGACCAATGAAGGTTAAATGAATTTCATATCAAATCAATGGTTCCCTTATTTAACCGCCTTCCATTTATGAGAAATATTTCAAAAACATTGCTCCAATGCTCATTTCTTAGAGGAGAAGAAAGCCTGAGAAATGTTTGTCTGTCACAAACACTAAATAACACATTTAATGCACCAATTCTTCCAATTTTTATATCATATAAAATCTTATGTCTCCTAGATACGTCATCAAGGTTCTTCCGCCTCCAAATTTGAGAGATATCCCTAAATAAAATTTAGACAGGGTTCCCAGTCTCAATAATTGGACAGATCTGTCCAATTTTCGTTACCAATTAATTTCACCTCTCAGCACGCGTAACTAACCATTGACTAAAGATGAAACTAATTTGAATTTGGATTCTCCTGACGTAAAAATGTCTGTGATTTCCGGGGCCACGGTGGCCTAGTGCAAAGGTTTTTTGTTCTGAACTTGAGGATTGCAGGTTCAGAACTCGATTTCATTGGAAGACACTTTCATTTCATGGTGCACGCCCACCCCGTCAGGGCCAAGCATCCTCTCGCTGGTATGACGCAGAAACTTGAAGTTGGACATGCCGGCTCAGGTGCCGTAATCGCAGTCTAATAACTGTCATTTTATAGGTGTATCTAGAAATTTTAATACACTTTTTAATTAATTTATCGAGTTTCGTTATAGTTTGCCGTTCCGTAGATGAATACTACGGGAAATAAAAAGCGTATTTATTAGGGTCATACAATTGTAACTACAAAAATATAAACATCAGAATACAAACACCACTAAGCACCCTCAATACAGTTATTATGAGATAATTTAAAACTTCATGATGAAAGAGTAAAATTCTTCCGAATTTTTCGCTGTAAAGGAACGAAATTATAATGTTTATAAATTTCAAGTCTTTGGATTCTTTTACAATAGTATTATTATTTTATCATATAACAAGCGCCGAGGTGGCCTGGTAGAAAGGTCTCGGTTTCAGAACCGCAAGGTTGCAGGATCAAGACCTAATTACAGAACAAAGGGTGTGTTTCCTTTCCGCCAGGGCCAAACATCCTCCTGCTGGCAGGGAGTGGAAGCTTGTAGAGGAGCGTGCCTGCGAGGGTGCCGCAATCGTCATCTGATCGTGGTTCGAAATTGCTAGATTCCTCTCAAATGAGCTATAGTGTTTCTTTAGAATAGACATTAATATAACGAAACTAAATTAAGTCTGGTATTTATGTAAGTGATGAACACCTAATTTAAACAAAATTATTCAAAACCAATCAGTGAGACAAAGCAGTTTCAATATTCAGAAAACTCGTTATTGGGTATATTTTGAACTTTCTACAGCTAATGATAGTTTTTTATGCCTTGCACAAATATATTAATTTAAAACCTCAATGTTCCGTTAATTTTTCTATTTGGATTATTTTATTTCTCCGAGGAGAATAATTTTAAACAAATTCATCCTTATTTAGAGTGAAAATCATGATTCCAAAGACAGTAATATCATAGCTCATGATGGACCGAGTGTAGCTGCTATATGAAATTTGGCCTCATTATATCACTCGTCTATATCTACAAAATATCAGATAAAATTAAAAATATTCTGGTTTTAAGGTTACGAGCGATCCAAATAGTGAATATTCAAATATTCACGAAAAATTATAAAAACACCAGAACTTTTATCTTTTTTTCTAAAGCAAGCTAAATTGAATTTTTGTTTTTGTTTATTTGTAAACAGCGAATTCAAATAGGTTCGTAAATTAGTGAAATAAAAATGCAAAACATAAATTAATTCAAAAAGTTTCAAAACTATTCTTTTTGTTTCACTATTAACATCTTTTGATATTACACGCTTCTGCTTGTATATTATTGTATTGAGATAATGTCCTGTATTATTTAAAATTTAGCCTGTTTTTTTACTTAACGAAAGTTTTCAATAATTTTGAAATGGAGTTGCAATCATCCTTGGATAGGTTTATTCTTACATTCCTTGCGTGTCAATGTTTTCAAAACAGTCAAATAATATTCGTGAGCTCAATCTTTCCATTGAGCACGGCAAAGAGAACCTTTCTTTCTAAACCATTGATAAAATGTTGTTTTGCGGTGAAGTTGCACATTCGGGTTGTTTGGTGAGGCACCAGTGGATAACGCATTCTATTATTTGGGTGGACGGCGAACTTGACCCTTCTCTCTGGGTCAGCGGTGCT
>JAPMOR010005426.1:0-48983 GCA_026543865.1 Argiope aurantia
AAGTATTTTATTTATTTATTATTATTTTTTCAATTTAATTTCTTTCCGCGGAACTTTCATAGCACTACACAGCTGACGCAATCATTGAGGAAACGTTTCCTCAAGTTTCTACATAGGAAATAAGGGTGATGCAGTTATTTTGCACAATTCTGCATTCGATATTTAAGCGACACTAGGTATTAAAAAAAAAATTCAAGCATTCATTTAAATCTTCTGTGGCATACATTTCTTTAAATGTTGAAAAAAGATTTATATTTTATTTATGCTGTTAATGAAATAGTTTAATAGAGTTTTTTTTTTAATCCTTTCGTTTCAGATTTCACACCTGTTGCTCTTCATCTTCAGTCTTTTGATGGTGCAAGGAAAAGTTTATGATCGATGTGAACTAGGAAGGGAACTTTATGAAAAATATCATTTTCCACTCGCTGATATACCCAGATGTAAGCCGTTTTTTTTAAAAAAATAGGAAATAAAAAATAATAAAGGAAAAACTCAGTGACGTAATATTGGGAAGTACCACGTCACTTTTCGGAGATTGTGGTGAAATCAAAATATTCTTTTGCTGATTACTTCAACAACAAAAAAAAAAAAAAAAAAAAAAACGTTTTTGCCCTTATTTTCGTTAAGCCACTGAAAAGAAAGTAAATTACCATATTTATGTCATGTGTAGTTTAATTACATTTATTTAGGGGGTGTAATGTAGTAGGTTTCATGGCGGTTTGTCGCTAAAATTGGGTTTCAAATCTCAATCCTTTTGTTTCCAAATCTAAGGCCTTATTATCAGTACATATTTAAAAGAAAGGGATGAAATATGGGAATATATATTCAGTTATTTAATATCCGAACATATACATTACACGATTTATAAATATCTCAGATACGATTTCGTATTATAAGAACGAAGGGATTTGTTAAAATAAATTACAGCTAAATTACAGTAAACTTGGGCAGAAATATGACATATTGATGAAAACATCTCGTTTATAGGCAGTTCAGTTCCCAGATATTTTTCAAAATATAAATTTAATCAATAATTTATAATTTTGATCGTAATATTTAAATCCCTCATTCCCAATTTTATTTTATTTTTAACAGTTTTAGTTTAGTTTTCAGCAATTTAGATACAGAAAAGCTAATGAAAAGTTAATTAGAGACAGAGAAGCTAATTTTTATCAATAAATTATCAGATGATTACAAACAAAACTACCTCTTACCTTTATACAAGTCAATGCCGCCCTTGCCGGTCAAGAAAGCAGAATGATATTTCATGCTTATTTTAATGTATATTATAAAGAATAATAGGAACAATTACAGAAAAGCTCTTTATTTTCAGATTCCGTGATACAATTTCAAAATGGCAATATTTTTTTTTAAATTATAATGTATTCCTTACATTAAAAAAATCCATATGTAATGATGGAGCGTATATTTGCCCTGAATAGAGACTAAGAAAGACAAAGAAAATAGTGAATATAGACACTAAAAAGAAAGAAACAAAACATTTTATGAAGGCCTTTTTCCGATGGCCCATAAAAATAAAACAAGAAAAAAGAATAAAAGAAATTATTATCAAAAGTTACGCACGAATACGATTACTTTTCGACACAATCAGCATGAAGATCTAAGCATTTGTCATCGTTGGACCAGGTTTCCGATTCCCTTTTCGAAACACATTGTCACCAGTGATGTGAGATGGACTTAATATACATTTGAAGTTCTTCGTTAATCTGAAAGCTTTAGCCTCCTTTAGTTAGAGGAAGAAATGAAAATGACTAGGCTCTAAGGCTTGTTTCAATGAAGGGTTGAGAAGTATGCAAGCCCATCGCAACAGAACACTTTGTCAGCGAGTTGATTATACGGTTTTAAAAAAACGTAGGATGTTGGAAATTCAAGCAACGAGCTGACCGAAACTGCGAATTTCGAAGGTTAATTTTGACATTTGTCCTCTATATTTTTTCCCAGACTAATAAGAAGCTTCTTCACTTCGATTATCGTAAAGTAATCATGATTGCACATAACTTTTGGTCATAAATTTATTTTGTTGTCTACTCTTATCGTTTATTATGATCAATCGGAGCGTGAAAAAAAAAATGGCCCATATAAATTCATTAAAAACGGTTCCTTGCAGGGGCTCCCCATGACTCCGACTCCGCAGCCTGCCCCATCTTCTATTATAATAATGACTTGCTTCTGTATGTCAGATTTGTCTTGTCTTTGAAATTTATTTTGTGGATTTTAATTTGCATATGTTGATACATTTTTATCATATTAATATTCTGAATTATTTGGAATTACGTGGGAATTTTCTTCCCAATGTCTTTCAAGATTTCAGAAATGCGATTACATTTGCTTTTGAATGAGATAAAAATGGAGTTATTTATATGATCGTTTTTTATTCGTTCTCTCTTTTTATATATAGATACAAAGTGATCTGTGATGACCCATCATTATGCATATATAAAACTGAACCTAAAATCGAAAAATATATAATCTGGTATCATCGTACAATTTTTCAAAGTTAAAAAAAAAGCCAACGTAAAATTTAAGAAACGAAGAAAATAAATTAATGAATAATAACAATAAAAACTGAAAAATGCATTCTGGGAAGCGAGTATCTGAATTATTGAGGGAATCTTTTTGGGCGAATCCTTTTTTAAATCATGGAAAGTTCATAATTTTAATCGCAAATATTTCCGCTCATTTTACCGATAACTCCATGAAACTTTTCCTTGTTTTTCTTATGGTATAACGTACATTTTCTAACTTAACTCTTTGGCCGATAACCTTTTTCTAAATTATTTTTTGTAACCTACTTATTTTCCGCTGGCTGCGCTGTAACCTGTCTCAATAAATTCAGAATTGTCACTTTACGTAGCTTCCTTGGCTATACGAGACGCCGCATTGAATTTAAAGGCTTACGAAATATTGTCTTCCTATCGCCTTCTGTATATTATTAAATCCATTAAAATGTCGTTTATAAGAAAAGAATTGTATTTTCCTCATCTATGCTATCCTTCCGATTATGTTAATGATCTTGTTTTCGACCGCGTACAAATTTCTCCGCGGTGCTACGAAACGAAAGGTTTTCACAGTAGATACTTTCATTATTTTCATTTTCAGCTTTTCCGTTTTCAAATGAGTTTATCATGGCCTTACATTTACATTCAAAAGAATGAAAACGAAACTTGCTCATCTTTTATGTTAAGAATGCTCTTTGATAAAGAAAATGGAATAGGGAATTTAATAAAACATCTATTACAATTTTAATATTTAAATAATAAAGAATGCTTCTAAAGCGGTAAAATTTAATTACTAATTTTTTAAAAATGACCAAAAATTGTCAAATATTTTTCAGATTACAGTTCCTTCTTACAAAAACGTCCTTGAATGTTATAGCTTTATTAAAATGGAACTTATTTCAAGAACATGGTTATTTACCATAATTGTTTGTCCTGTTATAAGTCATGAGATTATATTTAGAAAAGGTGGAACTGTCGCAGAAATGAAAAAATATGTACAGATTTTCAGTGTATAATTATAAATATGAATTGAAAGCATTTTTAAAATTTTAATACGAATCATATAAAACAGAGATCATTAAAAATTGCTATATAATGATGCACTGAAATTAAAATATTCTAGGTTTTTAATTCATATTTTAAAACCGCTTACGCACATTTGGGCAAAATAAAAATGCAGTACACTTTCAGTTATCTAAAATTTTTAATTGCTAGATATATTATTAAAAAACTTAAATCACAAGAAAAGAACTGTTTACCATAGAAAACAAATAAATAAAACTCCTCCCCCTCTTTTTTTTGTAAAATAAATAAACCAACATACAGGGTGTTTATTTAGTCCCGGACCCATTTTGATGTTTAATAGCTCATAAAATAATGAAGATATAAACAAACTTATGGCATTTATTGATGGAATAACTCATATATTTTCCTTTTCAGGTTTGAATATTTCTACTTTCGTAAATATCGTCTGCGTGTGTGGTTAATTTCAGATAATTTCATTTTCCAGTCTAAATATCTGTACTTTTCTAAATATCGTCTGCTTATTAATTGCATTTTTCTCTCTTTTGTTTTTGGCAACTATTGCAATGTTATGTTTACTTTTGATGTGTTTGTTCTATGTAGTACTTTTGTATGTGATGTTTTATTCGAGCGGATATTAAGGAGAATGCATACACCACAAGAGAAAGCACAGCATCCTTTCATGTTTCTGGCATTGTTAATCGCCATAATGTGCGCATATGGGAATCTGAAAACCCCCATGAATACCGTGAGGCAGAAAGGGATTCCCCAAAGGTTAATGTGTGGTGCGGACTAATGCCCGACCGAGTCATTGGGCCTTTCTTTTTTACAGAAAAGACGGTCTCATCAGTCGTATACTTAGACATGTTGGAAAACTTCGTATTTCCACAACTAGAAGAGCTTCAGCCACATGTCTTTTTGCAACAAGATGGTGCGCCACCTCATTGGGATACCATCGTTCGTACTTCTTTGAATGGCCATTTTCCAGGACGATGGATTGGGCGAGGAGGTCCAATTCCTTGGCCACCCAGATCACCTGACATAACGCCGCTGGACTTTTTAGATAGGGGTTTGTAAAAGCGAACGTTTTCAGGAGGAGAGTGTCGAACATTGATGACCTAAAAGCCAGAATTACAACCGCAATAGGCTCTGTGGATGCTGACATGCTTGCCGCTACCTGGCGTGAAATTGACTATCGACTTGATATTCTCCGTGCGACGAAGGGGGCACACGAGGAAGTTCATTGACAAGGGTCATGAAACTTTTTGAGTCTGTTTAACCATTTATGTTATTAATTTTAATCTATCTTTATTATTTTATGAGTTATTAAACATCAAAATGGGTCCGGGACTAAATAAACACCCTGTATAATAGTCATTCGCTTATCCGCGGATACCGTGTTATATAATTCAGCTGATAATTGGGAATTTCCAATGCAATACCATATATTGAAGTTATAGTTATTCTGTTACTTACAGTGCATCCTATCCAGTGGCTTTATATAGGCGTCTGCGGTAACACTATATGTATAAGCTACTTTTTTACGGCACAGATATTTTTCCTGAATGACGTTAGTCTGTTACTTGAAGTGCATCACATGTCTGTAGTTTTATACAGGCTTCCGAGTCTACCCTGTACGATTGCTGATTTTTAAATCGTTAGAGATGGATCAATTAAAAAATGCTCTAAAATGGAAAAAATAAAATTTTATGCAAATTGAATCGATAAATCTACTTTTGAAAAATTTCCGAAGCATAATTTTTATACACACAACAGTCCAATTAATCATATTTAATAATTATTATAGACGCATCGACTTAAAGAAAAGAAAATTCTTCTGCGATTAAATTCATTATTTTAGACCATTTCAATGCCACCTCCAGGAAATACCGCGAATCAACGAGCGGCGCTTCCATGAGATGGCCCTTAACTGGTTTAAAATAATTAAGTTTAAATCTTTAAAATTTAACATTTTAATCACCAAGGAGTGGCTTTTATTTGTTTAAAATGAAAGCGTGCCAAAAATGTTTTATTACTGAGACTAGGAAATTGCATAAACATTTACACTTCGTAGTTTTTCCAACGGTATATTCATTGATTCGAACATAATATATAATTCTTTACATTTTTAGCGATTTTTTTTTTTTTTTGAAATGGAAGTATATGCGCATTTCTTAGTAATTAGCAATTGGGCCATGTTACTCATTTTGCATGGGTCTCTCTGTAACTTAACAAAGATATACTAATCAAACTCACGCTGTGTTTCCTGATTACAAATGCTTATTATTTGACGTATACTCATCTTTCCTAAAACAGGGCTGTGCGTAGTGCACTGGGAGAGTGCGTTCAATACAAATGCAGTGAATAAAGGCGCTACGCCGAATTCTCTGGATTATGGGATATTTCAGGTAGGCAATTTCAGTAGTTTTGATCTCCACTTATAATAAATATGAATGTGCGTATGCCTATCAGCGATCTATACCTATTGATCTAGAGCTACCAAATGTAGTCCAGATATACTTTGGAGGTTGAAAATAGGCACCTCGAAGCGTTTTTTTTAATGAAATTTTAATTACAGTACATTCCCGAGTATCCGGTCAACGACTATCCGGCCTAGTTTTCTTTTATCATAATAAAACGAGGAAGGCGAGGCGTTGCAGAAGCAGCCATCTATCGAGGACTTTTTCAAAAACTAAAGACTGTTAAGTTTTGACTCTTATCATAGGGTTGCATAAACATGTATAAACTACCAGTACAGACTCTTCTATTTTAACTTGACACATTACCGGCAACTGCTTCTATGATTTAACTGGCCGCGGGCCGACGTCCTGGCATTGGGGTAGCTCGTCTTCCCCGTGATCTAGGCGTCCCGGTTCGGGCATGGTTGTCCTACATTTGTTCTATCTGTGAGATGTGTGAATGCGCCCCCCTTTAAAAAGGGGCTGTGCAAGCGAATGTGATGCGTGAGTAGCAAAGTCGTACTCTTGGCCCTAGTTGGCGCTACTAAAATAAGAGACGTTCCCTTTTGGCTTAAAATCGTTGATTTCAAAATCAGCGGGGCTTGCCTATGGCAAGTGCCATTGGAAACAACAACATCAACAACAACTGGCCGCGGCCGCGTTCACATTCTACGTGGCTTGAAATAAATGGAGGGTCTAATACTCAATAAGAAGTGAGAAAATACTTATCACGTAATGTGTTTAGTATAAAAACTTTGTCTTCTGATAATTGATGGGCAAAGAAATGAGTTCATAGAACTCCAGCCTATCCGGCTTTGTCGTTATCCGGCCTGCCCTTCCGCCATATTACGCCGGATACTCGGGAGTGTACTGTAATTAAAAAAAAAAAGAGCTAGAATTTGATGTTAGTTCCTGTAAATTTCTTTATTCAATATTTAATTAACTTTTAAATATATTTTTAAGCATATTTCGAAAAAAAATATCGTTGTGAATGAAATCGAAATCGTTTTCAATGTTTCATCAAATAATTAATTGCGTGATTTTCTTCCGCTGTTGAAAGTTAAAAATTCTTAAGTTAATTCTATAAATTTAGAAATGAGGCTGATACAATGACGCTTTGAAGTCATGGAATTGGTTCCCATTAGAAAAAATTCATATGTATAATGAACAGAACATCTATAAAGCTATTAAAACAGGCAGTTTAAAAAATTATAATTCATATATGCTAAAGATTTGATTGTATACTTCGAAGTTATTAAATCCTATCAAAGAGGGTATTTCCCCCCAAGCGTTTGCTCGACAGACACTTCACTGAGTTCACTAAAAATGAATATATATTTTTTATTTGTTGTCCATGCAGTTTTGTAGAGATCTTTCACAATTTTATATTATAGAATAGTAAAATCGCAGAAATAATATTTACTTCAAAAAAAATAATCAAATTATTTTGTTCCGTAAAGATAGATCCAAATCTTCCGTTCCATAAGAAATGAATAATTAATACTGTTTATAAATTATTTATGATAAGTTCTTAAATAGAATTTTGATTATAAATATTGATTATAACAATATATATTATATATATTCTATATGATTGAAATAATTTTTTGTTGTGAAATTATTAAGGATAAGTTCTACACTTTTATCAAAACTTTGATTAAAAAATTGCTTATATCCAAATATTTTATTTCGAATAAAAAAAAATAATTTTCAATAAATAAATCATTTATGACAGGTTCTTGAATTTTAATAAAGCCTTGAAAACTATTTTCATTTCTATGACATTCATTTTAAAAGAGGAACGACGTGATGAGTGTTTCGGCGGAGCACCTGGACTCGATGGTCCTTAATCTCCGAAACCTTATAACTGAGCGAATTTAACCTGAGATTTATGGTCTGAATCTACATACTTATCTGCCTGGTTAACTGTCTTAAAAGAAGGAGAATAATCACCATAAACATTTTAATGGGCCCGCGTTTAACTACGGTTCCCACACTGCTCTGGGCTGATAGGCATCTGTCAGAATAAAAACACAATGCACATTTTTACTTTCTCATATAAGAAGTATAGCGAATGTATGGTAAAAATCAAAACATTCAAATGAGAGATTTTGACGAATCTCCATGTTTTAGACATCCTTCAGTTTGAAAAACATATTTGTGGCATTATGTCTGCCTGTGACAAAGATAACTCAAAAACACTTTGAACTAGACACATGAAATTTGGTATACAATCTTTACACCAAATAAGAGATTTCTATCAAATTTTGTGAAAAAAATCCATCTAGAGGAAGTTTGTTTGTCTGGCTGCTCGAAACTACAAAACGAAAAGAACTAGATAAATGAAATTCAGTACAGATATTTCTAGCTGTAGACTATCAAATTTTGAGCCATTTGACCGTCTGTCGGTCTGTACTTTATAACTCGTGATAAAGTGATAACTCGAAAACACAATGACTTAAATATATTCATTTTGATATGAGATTTGTGACTACAATTGTAATTCTGTGTCAAATTTTGGTTTCAATCAGTCGGAAAAATACACACAAATTCGATTTTTGAATACAATTAACCACATGCTGGGGAAAATCGCCAAATATAGGCCGGTAAAAACGAGAAAAGCCATACTTTTATTAAAATTATCACACGATAGTAAATTTAAGCCAAAGGTTAATATTTCGTAACTACTGTACGCCAATGCCCTACAGAAAGTTTTCTGAGATAACAGTTTTATTGCAGCGTATGGAAGAATTTGAAGAGACCATTCACGCTGGTTTTAAAGGAAGTTCGAACCTTCTTGACAAAAATATTATAGTATAATGCTTTAGACTTGATTTGTCTTTTATGATGTTTTAGAATTTGAAGTGGAAATGATGTCAATTAGCATGAAATACGCGATCTATTCACTTAACCTCATTTATTTACATCTATTTAATTTAATCTCCCAAAAACTTTAATCCTGTCAGAATAATTTTCCGAATTTTTGCTGTGACATTCTAAATTTCTTTTTTCAGATAAACGATGACAAATGGTGCAAAAGTCCACTAAGACCGAGCCAAAACAGATGTCGCATTTCATGCGAGAGTAAGTTCAATCTAGCTTTATTTTCCACTGATTAAATATGGTCTATATTCCAGAATTTTGGAAAATGTTCTCTAAAAAGTTAAAAGTCGCATTCGGAATAATAATTGTTAAATCAATAACAGCAAAATCCTAGAAGTACATATAAACAGTAATCAAAGTTTTAACTTTAAGATTTATTACATATTTTTTTTAACATTTAGATACATTTTATGGCATTATAAATTTGTAATACCGCTTCTTTGTCTCTTTAATTTCATCGCTGGAAAAAAAAATGATCAGGGATCCTTTATAGATGCAAAAATGGCAGAAGAATTGACCTAACTTACTTTTAAATAAACATTTAGGCGCAATTCTGATGTAATTAGTTGCGATAAAATTCACATGCTAATTTAATTAATGCAAACAGAATTTTATTAACGGTCATTTTTACCAGGAGCTTTTAATTTTTTCTTTCCCATCAATGGTCTGAATAAACAGTTTAAAAATCCACATTTTTCAAAAAAAAAAAAAAAAAAACTAATAGAGACAGAATTTAAAAACATAGATAAATTTTTATTTCAAGACATTTATTAAAATATCAAAAGAAGAGTATAATATAGTAGTTACATATAATATACGCATCAATGCTTATAATAAAAGGAAATTTATAAGATCGGAAATATAATGCATGCATACTAGATATATTGATTAATTCAAGCAATTAAAATAATTAATTCAAGTAATTAAAGGAAAATAGATAAAAAATATAGAATTTTTTTTCCAGTCAACTATAACTGTCTGTTCACGAAAAACTTCTTAACACAAACTTCAAAATAAGAATGTCGCTATCGATCAAGTTTCTTTATGCGTATATTTAGAGAAAGGAAAAATGTTAGAATTGTCTTCGTCTTCCGAAAGAGAACAAGTTCAAAGGTTTTGCGCAGGAAATGGCCCTGATATGCGAATCGCTCTCTTACTAAGAAACACAAGCAAGAGCTGCGCTATCAGAGATACGTACACGTCTTTTTTTTTAATCCCAAGTGGGTACCTCCCATTACTGATGGTACGTACTTCCCAAGGGAAGGGTTGTACAGTGGCCGAAGATGGCCCTTAGGACTCAACCAAAGTTCCCACCAGTGTTGCTGTTGCGGCTGTCCAGTCATTCAAATTTTTCCGTGTGCCTTCGGGCGGATCGGAGCAGTTAGTCTATGATTATCCCAATTGGGACTTCAGATATAGAGGCAGGTACATTCAGCATGGCTTTATCCAGAACTAGGTCTTAGATCTCCTTCAATCGCATTTGCGTTTTAGAATCAAAGTAATTCGGAAACACATCTTCCATTAAAAAAACCTTAGTGAGTGAATTCTGGTTATCTAATATAGGTATTGAACTTTCTTTAATTAGTGAGTGGGTTTGTTTTGGGGTCCTTTCTATTTGCTTGCCGTGGAAGGTGCGCGTGTGTCTCTCACGGCAAGCAACTTTTTTCTTCTCCAGGATTTTACATCATCAGATGTCTTCTCACTTAGATGGTCAAAAATTCGTTTACTCTCCAAAAATCACTTTTTTTATAAAAAAAAATTCAAAGTAGCCACCCTAAAATATATAGTCCCCAAGAAGGCCACCTACTGGACAAGAATTCCC
Source organism: Argiope aurantia (assembly GCA_026543865.1). NCBI lineage: Eukaryota > Metazoa > Arthropoda > Arachnida > Araneae > Araneidae > Argiope > Argiope aurantia. Next base: position 10,707 of record JAPMOR010005426.1, read on the forward strand.
ATTGAAGCATATTGACAAAATCAGAACATTCTATACATTTCTGGCCAGCAAGTTCATCATTTCTCATCCAGATACCAAGAACAGTATCTAGTGAAAATTGGATACCTTTCGATTATTACTAAAATGGCGAGAAACATTTTAACTCAGGAGAAAGCGTCTCCTTTAAAACAGAATATAAAATGGTAAAATACAAATAAGAGCTACAGAATAGCACATATAGAAGTAATGCACACTCTTTTTAAACAACTGGCATATTAATGTTTAATATTGGGTTGTTCGGAATGTAATTTCGTTTTTTCCCGACAGAGGATTTAATTGTATTTTTTTGCACCCAACTTCACATTTAAGCCGTATAATTTTTATATGCTTTGAGAGTTCATATAGCAAGGCTTGTGTGTGAAAAATTCCAATTAATTCTACGTAGTAGTTTTTGGTTGGTGCCCTTTTAAATATGGAGAGCGATAAGCAGCATTTTCGACATATCTTACTGTTTTACTACAGAAAGGGTAAAAATGCTGTTCAAGCCAGAAAGAAATGGACCGATGTGTATGGAGAAGGTGTGTTGACAGTACGCCAGTGCCAGAACTGGTTCGCTAAATTTTTTAGACGGTAAAACCTTCACCTCAAATGAGGAGGTCAAAAACCACCTCGATCCGTTTTTTGGCAGCAAAGACCAAAAATTTTATGAGCGTGGAATGATGCTACTACCAGAAAGATGGCAAAAGGTGTTGGACCAGAACGGCCAACATATAATTTAATAAAGTATTTGTTTATTATACAAAAAATGTCTTTCATTTCCACACACACACACAAAAACGAAATTACTTTCCGAACAACCCATTAGTATATTTACTCCAATTAAATGCATAAATAATTTAGCAAAAACGCCTTCCATTTTGTGTTTTATATCAGATCTAACAATGCCAATCCATTTAATAAACTCGCACATTAAAATTTAAACAGAAAAATAAAACATTGAAGTTATTTATGACACTAGATAAATATTTTGTGACAAAAGCACTTAATTGCTTAGTAACCTTTTAGAACAAAATATATTTTGGACTCCTTTTAGATTAAAATATTAATTTACAAAATGAAATTAAATCAAATGTAATTATTATTATTTAACAAATAAGCATTTTTTTTAATGTTGAAAACGTAGATGTCAATACAACACAAGTATAATGTCAATATTCAGTATTTATATGACTGATTCTTTCAACTTTACAGTATTCTTTCTTAGCAGGGCATTTTAATTTTCATAGTTTTATATAAGCTTTAATTTATTTTGAATAAGCAAACTTTTATCCCATATTTATATCCTAAATATTGTCACATTAAAAAAAATATCTATACTTTTCTCTCTCATAAAAACAGGATTGAAAGATGATGATTTATCCGATGATGTAGCATGCCTTCAACAAATTATTCAAGAGAAAGGTTTCCATGAATGGTAAGATCAAACAGTAGGCTCACAGATAGCCAAATATCTACTTAACAGTATAAAAGTACTCTCATGATACTACTCTTTTCCATAACAAAAGAGAATTTTTTGTTCAGATATTAGTCAATATTTCAATGTATATAAGAAAAAGTCACATGAAAAACTTAAGAATATCCGATGATTTTTTTTTAAAAAAAATTTGTTGCCACTTTGACTTAAATACAATTTTAAATTATCAAAAGTTCTATAATTCACTGCATGCGTTACATGCGTCATTGCATGCAAAAAAGTTAACAGGCATAAATTGTTAAGAAAATTGTGTTTACTTCATTTTGTTATTAAAGAATTCAAATGTATATTTATTAATTTGTTATAAAAGTTTTTAAAAACTTATGACAAGATGATTATATATATATATATAAAATTGTAACGGAAAATAATCTAATACTTATAAAATCGAATCATTGGGAATTCATTTCAGTTGAATTCAATATATTCCAACAAGAAAGGTATAAAAAATTGTATAAACTAATAAGCTATTTTTTCTCCAATAGGATGTCTTATGGATTACGATGCAACAGTAATACAGAAGAATACTTTAAAAACTGTGACTTTACATCACGAGCTCTTAATGTGGGCATGAAGCTACGAGATCACCCACAGCCTCACGTGCGATTCAATATCAAACACTTCAAAGAACAACCAAATTTCATGAAAATAAGGCTTGGTTTGACATCACAACCAAAAGGTTTTAAAGTCAATGTCAATACTAAAGAATCCAGAATAAACTTCTTCACAAAGTTCCTTTCAGCCCATTACAAGCTGAAACCTTTTTTCAGCCTACACCAATATGTGACTAGGTGAATGAAATATGGAATAACAGATTAAAAAAAAAAATCAAAACCGCATTTTAAACATTTGAAATGGTTATAGTAGAATGGCGTGAAATATGTATATTTTCTTTGAATTACTATTGAAATAATAAGTAACACCTTAATGTCCAAAGAAATCTTATGTAATTTGCTTATCAGTGCCATGCTTTTCATCACAAGAAAATAGAATTACAATTAGAACATTTGAATAAAAAGAACTAAAAAATTAAAAAAAGAAAAATAATAATTTTCATTTTAATGTTGCATCCAGCATTTAAAAACACAAATACGCTCTGTGTGACAGATACAGATTTTACTATCATCTTCATGGTAACATCCATTTTTCCATAAGACATGAACATATCTTAAACAAATCATTATTGAAGATCAATTTACAGTACTCCAAACAGTAAGCATAGTTGTAGGAATAGTAAAAAGTTACAGAAAATAATATTTTGTAAAAATATATATACGTACGTCAGAAGGAGTTAACATTGAAACTTCGCAATTAAAAATAAATCATGCATTAAAAAAATCTTGTTAATCATAGAAAATTTGTGGATTTTCGTACAATATTGAATAATCATCGCTAGTAATATCAACAGATGGATCTGCAAATGTTGGCCCACATTTAACATTTAAGCTCACTCGTTTGCAATGGCCATTGAATATAGTTGAGTTCTTAGCATTATGTTTCAAGTATTGGCACACGAATAAATGTTTTGGAACAAAATTGATAAAGCGAGGGATAACTCAACGCCAATTCAATTGAAAGACATATTAACCAGATTCCATCAAGAAAAGCATACATGTTCAGCTGGTAATTTAACAATCTACTTTAAACTAAAACCTTAATTAATTTGAGCAATAAAGTACAGATGGATCTTAATAAATGTTTCTGTAATAGTTATCTAAAATGCATTTATATTTTTGGACATTTTGTGATTTTTAATGATCAGAAAGAAAAAAAAAATGAGTTTTTAGTTTGGTTATATAAACGTCCTGTTTTAAAGCAAACACTAGGGCTTTCTGACGAACCTCGTAATTTTAAACCACGATCAGATGACGAGGACGACACTTGAGCCGGCATACCCCCTCCAAGCTTCCACACCACATCAGCGGGAGGACGTTTGTCCCTGACGGATTTAATGTGCGCCATACGCGCTTACATGGCGGTTCTTCGGTGAAATCGAGTCTCTTCAGTAGAGTCGGTTCATTTTTTTTTCAAGGGCCACCGCGGCCCTTGAAAAAAAGGAGCCAAGCTGTTTTAAATAATGATATTCATCATTTGATATAAATCTGCAATTTTAAATGGTTCCTTTTAAAATAATTTAAAACATTATAGGGAGGGATTAAGTATCACAAAAAATGAGACGCTTTTAATGATTAGTGAACTTGACCAGTTATATTTTCTCAGAATTTCTCCCTAAATATTTGACATAGGAGTCCAATACTGTCTAGCGTCATTACTGCTGCATAAGATATAAAATTTTTGTGCTAAAGAAATCAACTTAAAGTGAACTTCGAAAAAGCTATAAACATTTCAAATGTTAATGCTTTTAATATCAATGATACAGAGAACATGTATTTAAAGTATAGTACTACATGCCGTTATTTTTGTTAAATTTCATTGTTATATTTAAGAAATCATTGAATGTAAATATTTAATTTATACTATTAATAAAAATAACTAATCTTACTCTTGATTGTCTGTTTTTATTTTTCTGCAATATATTTGCTCTGATATGCAAATATGATTTCCAAAAAATTCCTTTTATGCATTAAAAAAAATTCCATAAAGTTGGAACATTTAATTAATAAACACGGGGGACGGGAAGATTAAAAATATCCCCACCATTTGATTTGTTCCATTATGGGATAAGAAATCTCAACTTCTGCTTGAATGCCAAGCAGATTCAATGATTTATCAGTGTATGAATAAAGTTAAGCATGAATAAAAATTAGTTATGGGATCCTAAACTTCATAATTCATTATTATTATTTACATTTAGCATCGTCTTTTTTTTTTTCTTTTCTGTCAGTGAATCGCTATTTGTTTCAAAATGATTTTAGTGATTATTTTGGGTTTTGTGACTATTATGAATATAAAAGATCCCTATATCAAGGAGACAAAACTTGTAATGTTACTACATATTCATAAGTAAAATGTACAACAAATAATGCATATATTTCTTACGCACTCTACCCAAGTACAGGAGATTTTCTACAGCAATTTTCATTAATAACTATACCCAAAATATAGTTAAGAGAATAACAGCTTGTCTAGATTGACACAACTAGTAGTATATTTAGGTATATATGTTACTTGCAAAGTATGAAATCCGACATTCTATAGAATGCCTAAGTATTGTATAAAATGCCTAAGACCAGCAGCAATGTATGAAATAACTCCGATTTTATAGAATGCCGGTTTGTCAAATGATAAACCAGCAAAGTATGAAAGACATTTCCGATATACTTTGAATATCATGTGACTTTTAACGTGTGTCTCAGCCTCATAATTTGACAGTTGCACTTTGTGGTTTGCTCAGGAGTGTTAAAATTACTTAAATTTGTTTAACAAAAAATTGAGGAATGCATGTCCTTTATATAATAATCTTATCAGGATAACCTAATCAGGAAATAGCATTTGTCATTCTACAGAATGCTTAGGTATTATATACAATGTTTAGGGAAAATATGAAATAATTCTCATATTTCATACTTTGCTTAAAAATGTCTGGCATTATATACAATGCCTATGTATATATATATTTGATGGTGGAGAATTGCAAGTGGCGCATTTGCTGCTGGGTGGCCCTGGATTGTAGCTTCTGCCTGATCCTTTTTGCACTTTTCAAATGCTGCAAGTGTCTCTTCTGATCAGTTGATGGCTATTCAATCATTTTTCTTGGCTCCCTTAAGCTAGTTATTCAATGCTGCCTGTGTTCTGGCAGCGTGAGGTATAAATCTTCTATAAAAATTGCATATTTCTAGAAATCTACAAAGTTCTTTTATGGTTTCTGGTTTGGGGAAGTCCAAAATAGCCGTGACTTTCTCTAGTATTGCCCTCTGCTGACATAATATGTCCAAGAAATCTCACAGATGCCTCTCCCAGAACACATTTTGAATCCTTGAGAATCACACCATACTCTTCAAATCGCTGAAATACCTGTTTAAGATGCTGCAGATGTTGGTCCTCAATCTCAGATGCAACTAGAACATCATCGAAGTATGGTTCACAAAACTCCATTCCTCTTAAGACATGGTGGATGAATCTCTGGAATGTAGAATCCGCATTTGACGGACCAAATAGCATATAAAGGAACTTGAAAAGTCCAAACGGCGTAGGAACAGCCGTTTTAGGAATGTCCTCCTCCTGTACTGGTATTTGGTAGTTGGCTTTTGCCAAATCTAAAGTTGAAAGAATTTTCTTTCCTTCAAGTACCTGCAAACAGTCCTGGATATGGAGGACTGGATACCGATCTGGGATTGTAACACCATTTAGCTTCCTGTAATCCCCGCAAGGACGCTAATCCCCATTTTTTTTAGGCATCATGTGAAGTAGTGATGCTCAACGGCTACTTGACGGCCTGCAAATTCTTGTATCAACAAGATACTGGAATTCCTGCTTGGCTGCTTTGAGCTTGTCAGGAGGCAAACACCTTGGCTTTGAGAAAAGTGGCGGTCCCTTAGTTAATATAGTATGTATCACCTCATGCTTTACTTGCCTTGGGGTTGAAACAGTTTCAGTAAGAGCAGGGAATTCTGTGATCAGCTTGTGAAACTTTGTGTCTCTATTAACTGCCTAGATTGCAAAATTATTCCCTTGCTTCATAGTTTCCTGGGACTGCAAGTTCATTACATAGTCCACCAGCAGACCATAGTGGCACAGAAAATCAGCCCCGATTACCGATTGCGAGACATCATCGATAATAAACGGTCACCGGAACATTCTGCGTAGGCCCAGATCAAGTGATAACAGCTGTAGACCGAAAGTCGCAATGACGGTTTCATTTGCCGCGAACAGCTTGAGCGGAACTGGCCGGGAATCTTTTGGTGCCGATGAGCGAGGAATGACTGAGATGGCGGCGCCGGTATCAATCAGATATCTGAAGTTCACAGATTTATCGGAAAGATACAATCGGTTAATCTTAGCTGTGCCGCCACCCGCTGGTTCGAGTGACGACCGTTCTAGTTTTCCGGTTGAAAGGCTTGGTACACTACGCTGCACGTTCCTTGAAACGTCGGTGGTACCAACAGTGTTCGTGGTTTCTGGAATCTCTGCTGACCGTGCGGCGACGGTAACGTTCACGTGTTTCCAGGAGAGACGAAATATCCATAAGCATGGTTTTCAGTTCCGTGTCTCCTACTTCGACTGCTGGAATCGATGGTGTAATACACGCAGCTGCCATAATTCCATCTCAGCTAACTTTCCCACTCCATCATTAGAGATAGCAAGAATCTGCTGTACGTTGGTTGGAAGACGTTGCAGGTAAAGGGATCAAATTATCGGAAGTTTGGTTTCCAACCTTGCTTTTCATCTCCAATAAAAGACGTGAGGGCTTGCGATCCCCGAGCTGAATTCCAGAGATGAGGTCTCGAAGGCGTTGTCCTTCACTGTCGGCGTATTGCGAACATAGCTGGGCTCTGAGTGCAGTTTACGGATTTTCTGTCGGTGGTTTCAAAATAAGATCACCCACAATAGCTAGCTCTTCAGGCTGTAAAGCAGAGACAACGTGGTGAAATTTTGGAATCCCCATGGTAATTCCAATTGGCTTTCCATCTGGCCAAACCAAAACTCTGGATTCGCTCGCCAAAATGACGGAGCTTTTACGACTACCCGAGCTATCTTGGGGAAGTTTCGCTTTCCTCTTGCGATATTATAAATATCAAAAAATAAGCCAAATAATTGTTACAGAAGGTGAAGCAAGCAGTATAAATAAGTCCTACGGAGGCAGAAAGCTTTTTCGGTTGTAGCAATTGGCGGATGTAAACAGATTTAAGCTCACATATTCACACACAATCCACAGGCTACCAGTTTGGCGGTGGAGAATAAACACACAACTTCATCCATAAAAAATCCATAAATTTAATTAATAATTCTTAAAGCACTTTAAATGCTTGATGAAAAAATATCGGCAAAAAAATAAATTTCGTTCTTTCTGTCATTCCTAATTAAACAAGATAGCTATTTCAAATGATATTTTCAAAAATTTTTCTTCTGCGGCAGCAACGCGTCAGATACCAGCTAGTATATACCTATTATATATATATATGAGAGAGAGAGAGAGAGAGAGCGAGATAGCTATTCAGCACAGATATAATTTGGATGTGAACTTGAGTGATTTAAAAAAAAAAATCATTTAAAATAATTACTTCAAGATTTAAAAATGAATCAGATTTTAGCATTTTTCAGCCATAACTTCCAAAATAGATTTTTACACAACTCAATCTATTTAATGATATTAATTTCGTTGTTCTTCATTGTTGCTCTGAAATTCCAAGAAAGAATTTGCTCAGTATCTCAGTACATACAAGTACTCATATATACAAGAAAGTAAAAACAGGAAATTATAAACATACCAGATGTTTGAGTTTTGTGTCAAACAAACAGCTTCTGCAGAAAGTTATGTTACACTATTTCACAGAAAGAAAATTGCAATTGAAACACATTGGTTGCTGTTAGGTATTTTTGATAAGCATGTTCCTTTGAATAGAATTATAAATTTTCGATGATTTAAAAGTGACGATTTCAATACGTATACCAAAGTATATTGTTAACCATAAAAAACAAACAAGATGCAGATATGTAAGCATTGCTTGATGAAATCATTAAATGCAAATGATACAAGCAACAATTGATCAATTTGAATGAAGCATTGGTAGAAGAATGTTCAGAATATGGCAAAAGACATGACAAGGTTGTTTTCCTATAACATAATGCTCACCCACATGTTGTCAGATCAGTGAAATCGAAAGAAATTTTAGAATAACTTTGATGGGATGTGTTGCCTCCCCCCAAAGCCATATTCACCAATCATTCCTCTTTTAGACAGCTATTTATTTCACTCCATGCACATGCAACTTTTTTAGAGTGAGGTTCAATTCTCATGCTATCAAAAACTGGCTTTATAACTGCATTGTATGTAAGACTAGACTTGACATTTGTCTTTATAGAGTTTGCTTATTGTGCAGAAATAGAAAATTGTTTCAAATAAAATTATTTTTTATTTTTATGACAGATAAGTGGTCGTTTTTAACTTAAAATACCACAATCATATTTATATATTCAATAGGTGGTTTCTCATGATTTATATCAATATTTCTTTTCCCCCATAAAAAGCAAAGTAATACTATATATAATAATATTAAATAGGAATAGCAATTTACTTCACTGTGAAAATATCTGAAACATATTTTCCTATTAAAATGTATCTATATGGCAATTTAAAAATAACCAGATGTAAAGTTAAAACTCATTATTTAAGTTGCAAAATACAAGCAGAAAATTGTAGCCAAAAATTGAATTGCAATGTATAAGAATTGTACAATGTTTATTATAAAAACCATGAACAGAAATACAACTAAAAGAATTAAATAATGAAATGATATATTACAATGTAGCAATTCCAGCATGATGTCGAAGAGCTTTGGAGTAGATGCTACAGATCTTTCCGATGTCGTTTCCAAAACCTTTTAACATCATCATGACCACTTTTGCTAACCAACATTACACGTCTGGCAGGATTGCTGAAGATTAATACACCGAGATCCTGAAATCGAAAGTATTAAACTAAATCAAGTATTATAAAAATGATGTAATATATAAGAAAAAAAAAAAAAGGTACAATGTTAGAAAAGTAAAAAGTCTTCTATTTACTTTATTCTTTAAAAATAATAGATGATGCATGGTTGTCCCTCAAATCTAAATAAAAAATTCCCTGTGTTTTCTTCACTTATATGCCATCCAAAAGGAAATGCCCAAACAGCATTTGCACGCCAGTTATAATGGAATAACAATATTCCAGAGTTTTAATAAGTGGACAAAGCAAGGAAATGAAGTAACAATTTAATATTGAAATAATAGCATATAAAAGAATGTTTATATTTACATATAGAAAAAAAAATTTCTCCTCATTTATTATCTAGAATTTAGCAAGAAAACATTTACATATTAAAAGGGGGGAGAAGAGATTGATCATCTATCAGGCTCTTTAACTGGAAGTCCCAAAAAATTAAGGACCGGATGAAATAAAACACAAAATATCATTTTTAATATCATGACACAAATCATTTAACGATTACTTAACATTACAAAGCAAGTTAATTTTTATTTTTGCCAATTCATATATTTGGGCATCAATTTTTACAAGCTCTGCAATTTTTTTCAGTTATCAGTTAGTATTCTTTTGCAATAATTTCATTTTGAATGTTGTTTTGCATTTCTTGAAGTCCTTTTCTTTTCCCGGAACTTTCGTTTTGTTCTCCTAAAGCTTCATAACACTTCAAACCAGCTTATTTAGCAAACCAAAGCAAATCTTTTGAAATCGGAGCATTTAAAATACTTCCATAAAAATTTATGATATCATACACAGTTCTTAGATCAATTAAAGAAACTTCTTTCAGATTTTCAACAAGTTCAACTTGTTCATGCTAAATCCATTTTGAATGTTACTCTTTACACCAGAGATAATTTATTCTTTCATACAGTTACAGCAATCTTATGCATGCTCATTAGATGCAATCAAGGAAACTCATGGGGGGGGGACTTTTCCTCAAATTGAAATTTGACTGATTTATACAGAAAAGGGGGTAGTGAGTAGAGAAATGGTGAATTTCCATGATGACACGGTTGTGAATAGTGTTGTTTCCTTTTTGGAGAAATAACTATGATTTTTTGTTCTTGTAATGCTTAGACATCAGCATTTTCTAGATGAGGGGGGGGGGAAGACTAAAAAAAAAAAATTCCTATATTTTTCCTGTTTTTTTTTTTAAATTATTTAATAATATCCCAATTTGCTCAATGCCATGGCAACCCTGTGACAAGATATTTACTATAATCTTGGAGCATAAGATGCATGAAATGAACTCACCCACTTTAGATAGCTACTTATTTCTTATTATTTAAAAGGTTAATTTTGTTAGTGCAATGTTTCAAAGCTAAAAAAAAAAAAAAAAAAAAAAAACAGAATTTAGCTTTTTATGAAAACTCTCAAATTCCTTTTTGCTTTAAGGCAACAAGCAGTGTTGACTGGCAAACCTAAAGCCACTTATTTAAGCAATTAGCTTATCAACAGTAGTTATTACTGCATTCATCTTAGAATTTGTAACTGTTTAGGAAACTAGCCAAAGATTCCAATGCTTAAAACTATTAAAGAATCATAAAATTGCTTTTGTATTAAAGAATACCTTAACAAGGTCCCAAAAAATGTATTCTTACTTGCTTATTTAATTTTTGAAAATTAATATGATAAAAACAGACCTTATACTTTTTACACCAAGTATCTGTAAAAGATTTAACCATCTTTAAAAAAATTTTTTTTTTTGCAATTGTATAGAGAAAGTACAAAAAATATAATACATAACATATACAATTGAAATTGTATTAACAATAAAATAAAAATTATAACTGACAAACAAAAATCCTTGTTATTAATGGAAGAAGGTACTGAGAACATAAGAATTTGGTATATGCATATAAAATGGGAAAATAATTGGAAAAAAAAAAAGACTCAACAGTGAATAGTAAGAAAATAGAGATGAGTAGTGTTTAGTTGAAATAAATTGAATAACTTCATTTAATGGTAATAACTAATGACAAATTTTAAGTAATATAACAACACAACAAATATTAACAAACATTCTTCATTTCATAATACATGCATATAAGAAAATGCCCCCCCCCCCCCCTTTTTCATTACTTTCATTTTCATATGCATACCAATGAAATTTAAAAATAATTGTTCTGAATCTTATAAAAAGCAAACAACTGCTCTGAGCAAAGATAGTTGAATTTCAACCATCCCAAATTTTACACTCCAGACTAAATAATGATTTTTTTAGACTTATTTTTGTTTGAAAAGAATTCATCACAATTCTAGAAAATGAAAACTAAATATTACAAACTAATGATAAATACATATAAAAGTTTGCAGCAACATACTTGAGCATAGTTACAAAGCAGCTCAAAATCACTTTGTGATAAAAATTGGCTGTAAAGGACACCCTCTGTGAATTTGAAACGATCTCTTTCCATCTCCCAGAGTCTGATCTGATCCACAACAGTTGGAGGAAGAACAGGTTTCTGCATAAAAGGGAATGCATTATAGAGAAATGAGACATGTACTTAAAAAATAAATAATTATTAGTTTTTATTTGAAACATTCATTTACCTGTTTTAGCATTTCTGGATGAGCATGCATCTGCAAAAATTTAATTATCTGGAAAAGAAGGGTGGTAAATGTATAATAAAGCAATGTTATGAGAGAGGATTACCACTGATTCTACAGCAAATGGCAGAGAGTACATATAAAAAAACACAGCCATAAATACATTCATTATGTTTTAGTATCAAGTAATAATATATTGCTATTGATACAAGTTGAATATATAATCATTTGTAATTCAAAGGATTATTTTAAAATGCTGACAAAATGTGACATGCTGATCTAAAATTCATTACCTGATCAGCAGTGATACCACTTTTGAGAGCTTCTCTGACACTTTCCCTTGTAAAAACACCAACAGAAAAATTAGGGAACCTATCAATATAACATTACACATTAAAATCTATAGTTATACAAAGCTACATTTTTATAATAATTGCAGCAGTCATTAACAATGATAAAAACTTTTAAATCTCTCTTCTACTACAATTGCAAAATGGAAAGACTGTTGTCTATACAAATTAAATACCATCAGGAAAATCTTATATTGAGTGAAAAAACAGTAAACCATTAAATTTAAATAAAACAACAATGAATCGACTTCTATTATTTGAAAGTTATTTTTAAAAAAGTTATTTAAAATATTCATCAGTAAAACAAATGCAATACAATTATGGCAATCAAAGAACACCCAAGCTTTATAATTCAAGAAAATTAAAAAAATTAACAAAATCAATTGTTAAACTGTAAAGTAAAGAATAATTAGAAGCATAAGACATGAAAATAGCATACAATAAAATACAAAACAAATTAAGAAATGTTTTTGAATGGAAAGCGATGAAGTTGCTATTTGCATTAACAATTACAAAAAGAAGTGACTAAAGCAAAACATTCATATGTTTCACAAAATATTTTGATAATCTAAAATGTATAATAGTTATTTCAAAAAAATTCAACAAGTATTTAACATCTTCAGTCATATAGGTAACAAATCAAGATAATGATAAAAATTAAACGAACATAAGCATTGATATAAATATGTAAGACTTTAAAACAGAAATGTCTCATAAAAATTCAAGGACACCACTCAAATCCTGGGGAGGGGGGAAACCTGTGATTTCCCTATATGCATATATATATATATATATATGTGTGTGTGTGTGTGTGCGTGTGTGTGAAATAAAAGGAAATGAGCAAACAGCACTTATGTCTAGTTATAATATAATAACAATGTTCTATAGTTTTAATGAGCCAAAAAAATAAGGTTCTTCAATAATTCTGGATTTAAACAAGACATAGTTTTTAAAACAGTAACATTTTTGGATATGTCTTCAAATATTTTTTATAGTATTCTTCACAAATATAAAACACTCTGTTAAAAAACATCCTTTTTTCAGTTTCAGGAGCTTTTCTAGTAATCAAGAAATTTGTAGCCATTATTACAGTACTGGTATTTTTTCTCAACCTCAAACTTTTAGGATCATCAAAGCTCTATCAAAACTAAGTTTTGAAATTAGATTTATCTACACAGAAAAAAAGGGGAACAAATAGAAATGAGTTTCTGCAATTACACAGTTGTTTCATTTTTGTTTCAATAGATACAACATTTTATTCCCCTGTATTTTTCTGGTATGTTAGCAACTCTGAAATTTTAATGAAATATGAGCATTTCCTATTATTGTTTTACTTCAATGAAAAATAGTAATTAAGATAATTTTATAATAAGTAACCTAACTTAAAAGTGAAGCATAAAACAAAATTTAAATTTGAGCAATAAAATTACAAAACTTCATGTTAATATAGAATTAGAATTACCTGTACATCATTTCGCAAAAAAGAGCAATTAAAGCTATTTGGAGATGAGAATCTAGAAAAATAAAAATTGAAATCAGCTAAATTAACTTTTAACCATTTAGGAAAAGTTAAAAAAATATATGCAATAACATACATATAACTCCAATAGAAACTAATATTAATAATGCTATAAAACATAAAATTTATTTTTAACATACTTCATGAATTTTTTTAATTAAAACGTTTCTCAATAATTAATGAAAAATAAAATGTCCAACAAATACACTGGACAAATCATAATACCCATTTTCAATAGGTTTACTTTCTGTTAATTAATGATTAAAATCAATCAATTTTTACAATAACAATAAAAAAATTACCAGTATATGCATAAACACGATAGTTGGTCTCCACAACAATGTAACCAGCTTTATTCACATCTAGATTCACTTCTTTTAAGCCAGAAGCTAAATTAATGGCTAATCGAGTGGGATAAAAACGACCCGATCTTCGCTGAAAGGAACACATAACATGAATTTTTTCTAGTAACATAATCATTCATATAAAAAGCATTTTCAAGTAAATAATTGCTTTAGTTTAAATAGTGCACAAAAAGTTAAATCATAAAATCCACCAAATTACATAAATAAAACAGATTAAAGCAAACAAATACAGGATGCTTCTCACCTCTTTATTTTTAATAAAAAAGTATTAATTTCTTCTAAATACAAACTTAATAATGACAGTTTTAATAAATCTATTAATTCTGCAAAAGTAATTTAGAATATAGAATCAGCTAAAAATAATATACATGTCATTGATATATATTTGACTTTTATCCTTTATCTAAGTCCTTTAAGTATAAGGATAAAAAAAAATTAACACATATATTTTTTTTTAATGTCATAAAAAAAAAAAAAAAAAAAAACAGCATTTGTATATTCCATCATCTATTAACCCTCCATTTTACACAGCTATTTGACATCTCTTAGTAGAAGACACCATTTCCCAAATCTGCAGATAATTACCAAGGTTTCTATAAATTTTTCATTTTAATAGTTAAACACCTTAAATGTATTTAATTTTGAATATATTATCAATAATGCCTCAAAAAAAAATCCATAGAAAAACTGATATAAATGATGCAAAGTCACCTAGTTAGCAATGAGTATTAAAAATCTATATATGAGGGTTAATTGACAAAGGTCCCAAATATCGAAAGAAAAATAAAAACCATATATTTGAACATAAAAATTCTGTTTAAACTTATAGTTTTCACCAGAAATAGCATAAAAACTGAAGCCTCATACTCTATCAGCAATGTATTTAGCTAACTAGAGAAGAATCGTTCAAGATTTTTAAAATTCTGTTTTAATTAATGCAAGTAAATGCAATCTGGATTATTATTCAAAAGATATACATCAATTCGTAATAAAAATCATAAAGATTGCACTCTTTCAAGGACTTTAATAAATGTCCTTTACTAGATAAATTCATTGTGTAAGTTCAACAACAAGGAAAACAACTAACAAGCTACTCTGACAATAAATGATTTAAACAAGATGCAGCTTTTAAAACAGTCAAACTTTTGGACTTTTTTAGTTTTATTTTTTAGTATTAAGAAATATGAAATACTCAGCTAAAATGACTTTCTTCAATTTTAGCAATTCCACTAGTAATTAAATAATTTGTAGTAACTTTTTTAATATTGGCATTTTTTTTTCCCAATCTCAGATTTTTAGCATCATCAAGCTTTATCAAAAAGAAGTTATCTAATGTATTTGCATTTTTCACAATATTTTTCCTTAACTGTTTAACAAGCATGCAAATATTTTCAAAAAGGATGGATTGCACTTCAACAAACATCATCTATCAGTTCACTCATCAATCCTCTTGCATTTTTCACTTATTATAAATGTTTATTTAGCAAATAGAATAATCCCATCTCCTTTAGGATAATTAAGGATTAAAACTTTTGTTTAAAGTAAGTCCTGTATAAAGTTTGTATATGTACCTAAAGAGGATGGGATTTATTCTATTTGTTAAATAAACATTTATAATAATGAAAGGAATAAATTAAAAAAAAAAGGGGGGGGGAGATGGCTACAAACCTTTTTCAAAAGACATGATTTTCGGAAGACTATATGATAAAAATCTGATATAATTTCCAATTATTTAGAATACTGAAGAGATAAATACACATTCATATTGTTAAGCTTGAGATACTTTAGAAGAAAGAAGAGCTGAGTTTATATAATGCACATATATATTTTAAAATGTTTGAAATTCTGGATATGAGAAAGCAAACAATGAGACTAATAATACCACAACTAATTTTGGTTATACTTAGATAAAAATTATACCAATAAAAATGTGATGCATGTAAAAAAAATTACATACCTTTCTTTGATAAACAATCCCGAGTTCTCGTAAATGTTGCACAAACACAAGCATAGATTCATTCATATCACCTGTACTATAATCCTAAAATTAAGAAAAACAAAATCAATTATGCATTTTAGAAATAAATAAGAAATCAATGTAAAAGACAATTATATAATCATAAATATTCACTGAAATATAAATAAAACTGATGTGGCTTAAATAAAAATAAAACTGTAATATATCTTTTCTTGTCTACAAAAATTTCAATTCTAAAGCATTAGTAGAATAAGTCTTATTTATTACATGATTGAGAAGTTAATATTAACAAAAGACAGAAGTAATTAAAAATGTCCCATTTCACAAGATTTATGGAAAATTCTAAACAATAAAAGCTTATATAAACTGCAAGGAAATCCACATAGTGCATCAGCTCTCCAAGTTTAAAAATACTGATAATGACCATAATATTTTTAAATGCAGTGGCTATATTAAAAAAAAAATTTGGTTAAAATATAAGACATCAATATTTTATGTACTGAAACTTAGCAATAAAAAAAATTCATTGGTTTTATGGAACTTTTTCTATAGTCCTAAGGAAAATTGTACTATCAGTGATAGGGTTCTCATAGCATTCTAAGAAATGTCAGCTTGAGTTGCGACTGGACATAGAGGGGAGGAAAAAAATTGTTCCAACACCTCCAGAATTAGAGCATGGGCAGCAGTACTACAGCCCCTGTGTTTCTGATGAGGCTAAACAACAATCATTCATTACAGAATCATTGCACCGAAACCAAAGATTTTATTTGGTGTTTCATTTTCATAAAAACTACAACCCAAAGACTAAAATTAAATTAAAATCTGATCATATGACTTTGGTGAAATTTTTGTTTTAGATTTTAAAGGCACAAAAGATAACAATTAATTAGTTTATTGATCCTCATATTAATGTTTAATTAATTTCAAAGTCATCCACAAAATGGAATGATAATTTACATGGACAAATATTTTTATACATGAAATAAACTCAAAACACATTTATATTAATGAACAGAAAGTTGAAATTATTTTATTTTAATTATCTCTTACTTTATAGTTTTTCTTTTACTATTCAGCATTATAAATATTACAGAATCTTGAAATCAATTCCCTTCCCGAAATTCCCTGTCAAGAGAGGACATTTTAATAAAAATAAATAGGCATTTAATTACTCAAATTATTAAAAGTGTGTTATCATCCAGAAAATATGTGAATGAAAAATTGATAACAATATCACATATTTATAATTTGCAAAAATTTAAAAAAAAAAAAAAAAAAAAAATTAAAAAAAAAAAAGTCAACTGCAACTTTTTTCCAAGCAGACAAAAAAATTTTGAAAAAAGCTTACTTTTCCTAATGTAAGAAAACTAAGCTGGAAAAGGAAAGTTAGGCAATCCACAAGATTTAATCCTCTCTCCTAGAAAAGAAATAATTTTTTTAAATAAAAAATAAAGAAAAAGATCATTTTAAAATTATTACTATTGCACCTAAATCCAATCAAATTATGTAGCTAATTTATTCAATATTATGAGTGACTAAGTATTTATTCAAGATCATGAATGAATTTAATAGCTGCACCTGTTTAATCTACAATTATCAAATTATTAATTGATAAAAGTATCTAATGATTAGTAATAGAAGTAACAATATATTCAAGTTTCATCATTATTTGTCCAAGGAACCGCATAGAAATGACCAAGATACATAGTTATAGATTTGCACTTATTAAACTCTATTAATGTTGTTTAATAAGCATAAATGATGGCATTTTGGTTGTTGCGCACCTCACATGAATGATATGAAATTGTGCGGCAAAGATTAAAAAAAATAATAATAAAAAAAATGAATACAATTAATATCTTTTATTTTGAGCTGCTTTTTTTAATAATGGTTTTAATGCTCATTTTGAAGAACTTTAAAAAAAGTTTATTCAATTCTCAGGTCATTGAAAGAAACAGAGCAACATTTTGATGTCAAATTGTTTACTTTTTTGTTATGATATTTTGCAGCAACTAGTTCACAAAGAGATATTTGAAAGTTCATATGTTATATATTATAATTTTACCCCCAGTAATGCCTTCAAAATACCAACAATTTTAAAAGCCTAAAGCTTTATGTTAATCAAAATAGATGTACAGGATATAATGAAATCAAGTAACTAGGAATAAATGAGAATATAGTACATAAAATCCAAGTAATATTTGCATTTTTATTTCACTTATTTAAGAAATAAAAAGTCTTCATATTGATAAGCAAACATTCTGCAGAATATTTGAAACTTGATAAAGAGATAGATTATATAAATATATAATGTCAAAAGTTTACAATTATGATAGTACAAGAAGATTAATCTTTGTTACACATTATTAGTAGTGGACAAATTTTGCTGCAAAAATAATTAATACAAATAAAAATTTTAAGATTGAAAATAAAAGTTAATTTTCTATCTAATGGTAAAGTAATTAAAATTCTTACCTCTACTGTATCAAGATATTGAAGCATAAAATGCCATACTTGAGAAGCTGTTGTCATGAGCAGAAATTGAAAGCCTTCTGTAGTAATGATGTTTGAGTCATTTTCTCTTTGAAAACAAAATATTATTTTATAGTATGCACATACATAATAAGAAGATACTAGAAAGTAAATTTTTTGCATCACGAGAAAAATTTTTCACTTAAGCAAATTTACCTTCAAACATAATATATGCTGCATAAAATTTTTGAAATTTAATCTATAATTAGAATTTTTGAATTACAATCGAAATTGTGATTTTTTTTTGTTTTCATTAAAGTATTATAATAAATATTTTTTCAATAATTAGAATTTAAACAGATTAAGTATGAAGAAAAAACATTACAATTAAGTTAAAAAATTTATCATTATTTTCAGTTAATTACAACTGAATATAACTTTAATTAAATTCAAAACAATGAATTAAATATTAATCTATTTAAAATAAATAAATAACCACAATATATATTTAGAACATATCTATTAGTTATATAATTTCATAATCTTAATACACGTAATATCACATATGATTTCATCACCATTAATATGATTGCTTGTTACTTTCTACATGCTGTTAACGTCAGTTGTAGGCTTATAGTATTGATAGAAGTATTAAAACTTATTTATCGTCAGAAATTTCTCAATTTAAATACTTGTTTTCAAAGACTTAAAAATATATATATATGTAATTATATATCATATAATTATACATATACATCACATATATACAATTTTATATCATAAAAATTATAGCTTACTTTCTCATCAATCCTGAGTGCAACAACACTTTGATGGCATCACTGCTCACCGTGTTTTCTGTCTGCTGGGATCCAACCATGAAATGTAAAAGAGCCTTTAATAAAAAAGAAACAAAAATTATACCAGACAGAATTTTATGAAATTCAATGATAGCTCATCAACAAACAGAACTATAAAGGTTTTTTAAAGCTAAAAATTGATATTTTTTTCTAAGTATATTACATTCACTGATGTTAATATTTTTTTTATTTTGAGTTATTAAATGAACAGAATTTAATGCCTGATTAATATATTAGGCAAGGAAGATAGGAAGTTTAAAGAATGCCAGTTTCTGAATGTTTTTTCTCTATGATTGAGGACAGCCTTCTGTTGTGAATTTGATGTGGCAGCTTGCATATTTTGGATGGAAAAATTGCCAGAACTTTATAAACATTGATTTATTATACATTTAGCATGCACATTTATAATACTATTAGCTGATACTTAAATATACACAATAAGATATAGTTAAGAGTTGATACATTGTATTTGATCACTTAATAAAAATTCTTCTACACAGAAATTCTATTTATACTCCCTTCCAGAATATCCTTTTGAGATCCACATGATGAAATTTTCTATATTGATCTGAAATGTAGTAAGAAACAGCTCTAAGTGTTCTTATGACTAATGTACAGATCTTGATGAATGACAGTAGGTTATCTTTAAATAGAAAGCAACTATCAGATAAAATTGAATTATAGAGAGCGAAGCAGCATTTACATAGAAACCATTTAATATTCAAAACAGCTAAATCAGCTTTTTATGTTGAATGCTAAGGTAAATAGTTTATGATTATATGTATATTTTCCCAATTAGTTAAGTTTAGTTGTATTAACACAATACTAAGGATATTTTGGCACAGCCTCGTAATGTTGCACTTTAGTCAGATGATAAGAACAACACCTGAGCTGGTAACCCTTCTCCAAACCTCTGCACCACACTAGTCACCCATTTGGCAATGGAAGATTTAGCCTGCACCAGATCCACTTACACGCAGTTCTTCAGTGGAATCGGGTCTTGAATCTGTAACCCACCTAACTTGCAACTGAGACTGCACCACTAGGGCACTGTGGCCTGCATATTCTCCCAAGATTCCATTCATAAAAGATTTTTTTAGATTCCAGAGATTAGATTAAATGTACAAAAGTTAAGATTTATTCATTTTGAAAATTAATTTTTCAGTCCTTTAAAATTATTAGGCTAAAATAGCTGGCCATATAAATGACCAAAAAGATAATAATATATTTTAATAGAAGAAAAACAATTCACTCCCATCTAGTAAAATATATTACAGATATATTTCATAAAAAAGGTTAAAAAATATACCAAAAGAAATTCATAATACTCAGCTTTTTGTGCTCAAATTGCAATTTTATTTTTAAGCTGAAATTTTACCATATCAATTTAGACTAACAGAAATTCACATCTTGCATAAAAATGCTGTTAACTAGCAGAAGTTTGAAAAGATAACTGAAGAACAGTTAGCTTAGAACCCATGAAAGAAATTGCAAATAATATCATTGAAGTCTTGTTAATAGACAATTAATAAATAATAATAAACAAATAATTCAAATTAGTACATTTTCAACAGTAGCTCAAACAGATGAGTTCCTGATGTGAAAATTTACTGTAAAACACGTACAAAAAGTGGCTTACTTCCCAACGCTCCATAGCATAGGTATCAAGGAAATTAACATCTCTTGCATGCTTATCTTTTTCTAAAGTGGCACATACCGCCCAAGGCTTCCCACTAAGAAACAAAAATATGAGGATACAGAAACTTTTTTTTAACAAGAAAGGCATGAACAGCTGAATAATAATTACCCTCCGAGCAAAGCAACTTTCAAATTCTTTCTAAAAGTTGGATTAAGAATCCAACCTGGCAGACCACCAGGAACTGGATATTCCACATATAGATGTAGCTCACAGAGTGCTTCTACAGCTTCCAGATGCTGCCTGCAGAAACAAATATTTGAAGAGTTAAAGTATAATAAAACTTCATTTTGGGTTTTTCACAAATATAAAAATACAAAAATTTAGTTAGAATAATTTCCTATACTGAAATCAAACAAATGTTATTCAAAAATGGACATTAAAATTTTTATCCACAATCAGATGACATAAAGAATATTAGAAGTAGCATATTTTCAGCTTCCCTATGTCAATAGTCATAATTATGCTCTATATACAGTTAGACCCCCCCCCTTTCCCTAAATATATGAATTTCTGAAGCATTTATGTAATATATTTTTTAGTTTTGCTTTACAGCAAGCATCTATCACATTTCATTAATTCAAAACTTTTAGACTATATAAGGTTCATGTGACAGACTTAATTTTTTATTCAAGACTCAGAATTCAGCTTCTGACAAAACTAGAAGGATGATGTGAAAATTCTTTGTCTTCAAATTGCTCATGAAACCAAGTTTTCAGCTGCTATTAAATAAAACTACACACATCTAACAATTTCCAGGCTATAACTCTCCCTCTGCACTTAATAAGTATTTTTCAAAGTGCTAATAATAACTGTGAGATGATGAAGCAGGAAATTAATTAATTTTAATAATCTACCTTTCTGCCTCTGAAATAAAAATATTCTAAAATATATGGGCTGCACATCATTATCTATCTATATCTATATATATATAGCCTTATAAGTCAGAATTCTTTAAAAATGTTTTGTATCGTTCAGCATATTTGAATGTGACTACAATTGGCTTACAACTAGATATTTTTGACGAGTTTACAAAGAATTTCATTAAAGAACAAATAAAGATTTTTTTAAAAATGAAAATACTAAGATAATTTTTTTTCTTTCAAAAACATAAAGAGGATCATAAGTAAAGTTTTGTTTGCAAAGTTTGTAGCTCAAAACTATGAGAAAGTGAAACTTCAGATTCTACTCTTACAAATGCATGCTCATTCATACAAATTTTAATTTCTCTTCTAATGCAGTAACCTTTTCTGTCTATAAAGGTGTAACTGAAACAAACAAGAATTTTGCATGCTAACTGTAAATGCAAGAACTGTTTTAAAGATTTAAATAAGCTCATATTGTATAGAAATTATAATTCAGGAAATTCAAATCACTAAAACAGGCAATTGAAGCATACAGCTGGAAGATAACTTTATTCTGTTATGAAGAAGATGGCAGCATACAGCTAACATATCTATAATATAAAATTAGACCAATTATGCATCGAGGGAAGATATTGCCAAAGAATATTTATCACACAGAGGGGCTAGATAACATAATTCTAAGAAGTGAATAACAGTATTACATCCTTTAGAATGAGATGCATTACTGTTTAGCTCATGAACTCGAGTCCAAAATCTATGAATTAGTCTGCCGAAATGTAATACACAGAGAATAAGATGAGTATACTTTTGGTTTTTTGTAACCATGTTGTTCTATTACACGTATTTTCTTCCATTCTTTTTCATTTACCTCAGCCTGCCATTTTGAATTACATATATTTCGACACATATATTTATTGTGCATATGGCTAATTCAATTTTGAGTATTATCTGCAATTGCTATACCACTTTAATTGCTATCTAAATGTATCTCCTTCTACATATTTCATTTGTCAATCCTAGCTTAGTAAATATGTTTGTCCAAGCCATGGCAATAGCATGATAGAGTACGGAATAGTAAAGCAAATAGCAGGAATACAGAGATTGTGTGACATTTTTGAGTTTATAGTTTCAGAAAATAGTTGAATCAGCATTTTGATTCTGTGAGAAAATTAATAACCCATGCAACTCAGAAGTTAAAGTTATAATGAAGTCATAGTTTGAGTGATTGGGAAATTATTTTTTGAAAATAGATTAATTAGAAATTCTCTCTCTCACACAAACACACGGGAGTGTAAAATAATTATACATTTACCACAGAAACAAAATGTTTTTCATGCATCTAAAAGTAAGAAATGTACTTTATTCAAATTCCAAGATGATAGATTGCACTATAAACATTTGCCCTTAAGTCTTAAAATATATAAAATACAAATAATGTTACAGCATGAATAATTGAATATTTTTTATCATGTGCATGTAAATTAAAAATAAAAAAATTAATGTACAAATAATAAAATATTAGTAAGGTCATAATTATTACTTTTTTTCTTGTTTCTATGAGCAATAAAACATAAAGCATAGTGTTCCTAAATAATATCATGCAAATATTTTCAATATAGAATGTTTTTGTTCTGTAAAATCTTATAAATAGTATTTTGTCTTCTATTCATTTTAAGCAAATTATACAACAGATTCTTACTTAACATACTGCTGATGTAACCATGACCCAATGACTGCTTGTGGAACAGGCTGCTCTACAAATAATAAACGAGTAACATAATGCTTGGACAAAGTAGGCAACTCTCTAGAATATACAGAATTTTTTAAAATTATTACAAGAATCATAGAGCCAAACATATAATGAACATAAACATTTAAATGATATAATAAATATATTTATAAACATCAGAAACAGAATAAATGCTATTCATAAGTGACAATTTTGCATATGTACATGCATAATAAAATTATCACAAAATGCAAAACATAGTATTTTAACTATTTTTTTTTAAATATACATATTTTCATTTTATGTCCTTTACAAGTTGACTTTTTTTTAAAAAAATGCTTTGGATTTCCCTTCTTTTACTCTCATTTTTTTCTTCTTAGGTGTAAGGTGTTCTAGAAAAGTTAGAACACCTTAGCATAGCAATATTTCAAAAATACCAATGAAAATCCAGTGGTACCTCCCTCTCCCCCCTCACAGAAGAAGCATTAGCCAATTTATCACATAAATGAAACTTTTCTAGTAAATTTCAGAGCTAAATTTCTCTTTGTCTATAAGATCCAGTTTATATGTGAATGTAAGATTTTAGGAAGAATATCAAAATTTTATGTTTTCAAAAGTTATTTTAGTTAATTAATTTTTTCCCCAACATTTTAACAGATCTTGGTAGTATTCCATTTATATATTAGTATTCTATTTATAAACCTGGGACCATCCTGCTTAACTAGATACAAAATTTAGATTAAAAAGAAAAAGATTGTGATAGAAGTGCTAATGTCTTTTTAGTGAAGGGGAATAGCATATGAATGAAACAAAAAATAATAAAACTTTATATTCCGATTTACCTGAGGAAAAAAAAAGCTTTTATCTCAAATTATATATTTAATATATTTTTATCTAAATGATTTAATGTACCAGATAGTAATTTGGAAGGTTTGAAATGAAATATTACTATATTATTGGGTTGAATAAAAAGTCATTGCATTTTTTTCTATACTTTTCAAAGTCATATGTTTATATAAAGGTTGCAGGTCAATCAATGATATATATTCCCTTTCATTCGAAGACCTTTTGCAATTGCTCATTGAACATAATTCTCTATTTGTGAGTCACAAAACAAGGTGCTGATTTATAGCTTCATCTGAATTTAGCATTATTCCATGCAAAAAGTTTTGGGAAAAAAAAAATGTCTGACAATACAAGGTCAGGTGTATATGCTGGGTGGGGCGACACATCCCATCCCAGCTTCAATAATTTTTAATAGGTCACCAAAGATGCGTATGATTTTGCGTTGTCATGATGGAGCACTGACTGACGAGCTTCAGATGTTTCTGGATAGCAGTTTCATTCAAACTGACCAAATGCCTATGGTACACATTCAAAATGATTGTTTAATTCCTTGTTTAGAGCTTAAAAAATATTGCATCTTTCCAATCCCATCACTCTGAGAGCATAATTTCACCTGATGAAGTTCTGCTTTTGAAGTCGCTGACAGCGAATCATCACTTCAGAACCAAAACTGTTTGTGCACCACATTTTTGCAAACAATCCACTTCTCACCACCAGTTATCACTTGTTTCTAAAAAATGATAATTTTCTTTGCATTTCATGAGCATATTGGAGATGTTTATTTGTGTCATCAAATGAACTTTGAGTTCACGAGGAACCCAAATATTGCTTTGTATCCCAATTTCTTTAGGTGGATGTGAAAACTTTTTTGATTGATCTACAATGTCTCTACAACCTCTTGTATTGAGTAACATGGGTTTGACTGGATCAATGTATTTATTTTCTCACCATCAAACTGGACAGGTCTTCCTGATTAAACAGCATGTTTCAAATCAAAATCATCAGCACGGAATTTCCTGAATCACTTTTGGCACTAACATTCTTGTAGAGCATCATCACCATAAACTTTATGTAATTTTTCACGAGCGTGACAAGTTTTTCTTTTCACAAAAGTAAAACAATAAAATATGGAGGAAATGGTCTTGCATATTCAACGTGTTGTCAAATCTCCAAAATTCAACAAAATCACTCAATTTTTTCTTTATAATAAAGCTTAAGCTATCATCTATCAATGAAGTAACTACTATTGCCAATGCTTCAAGCATTTCAGAAACTGCACTATTGTCATCGGTAGCAAAAGAGACTTTTTACATAATCTAATATATTCCATGCTAAATATTATAAAATATAGATTTAAATAAGCACAAATAACCAACTGCTCACTCAGTCAAGTATTATAGCTTTTACATGCCGAACTAAACTATAAATTTAACATTTGAACTAAACATTTGACTAAAACCTTTATACATTAGCATTTATATCAATTTCATATAAAAAAAATATACAAAATGCTGGAAGTAAAGAATTTGCAAAACAATTATGCATTAATTTTCAGATAACAATTTTCATCAATCAGAAAAAGGTAAAATACTTACCTAAAAACAGCTAGGCAAGTAGCAGGATGGTTATATAATTTTTCAAGTGTGGCAGCAGATAAAGTTTTTAAATAGTCATGCAGATCTTTACATTTTAGTGATTGGCTTTTACTAACTGCCATTATTTGTAAAAAATGCTGACAGAACTGAAATGAAACTAAAAAAAGTAAAGTAAAGATAATATTATAATAATTAATAACATTTGCAAATAAATAGACTATTCAATATTATTAAAATGCATCAGAATTCTATAAATAAATAAGTGCAACAGAACTCTCTATATAACATTCTCTATAACAGAACTCTATAAAAAATTAAATTAATTTAATAGAATCACATCCTATTAAATTAATTTAAAACCTAAAATATACAACTAACATTTAGCTCTGAAATCCTAATATTATTATAAAAAATCAATTTCTTTCAATTTGAAAAGGCCTTCTTGTTGAGGTCAAAATGGTTATAAGCCAAGAACATAAATAATAAATGTTCTTGAACAACAGATAGTAAGCAAACAAAATGTTTCTGTATTCCTAATGCGATTGCATCAGAAACTGTTTATAGCAGAAAACAATGGAAATTTATTAATCGTTCAATCTCTTCATCATTTATAATTCAATCACACTGTCTCATCTCTTAAACAGTTTTTTTTAGCTTTATTCATTAAATATTATGTTTTAATAGTTGCTTGATTCAATGTAGTAATTTATGTAAAGAAAATGCTTCATTGTAATTATGCATTTTATCAAATCAATTACCTGGATAAAGATAACCATATTTAAGAGCTTTTTTTTAAATCAAAAATCGTGTGTCACTTGGATAAAGAGCAATTAATTTATTTGCATTACATGCTTCTTCTTATATATTGTAAAATGTAGAAAATTCAGCAATAGATAATGATTATTACAATTTTGGATTAATGAGTCAAAAATATCTCTTCATGAATTCAGCACTTCTGAAATGTCAATGCTTTTTCTGCAGATTTAAGTTGATATTTTCTTTTATTTAATGTTCTTGTGTAAAATATAGTTTCTAAATTTGATAATAATGTTATGTTCCATACAAAACTGCTAAAAAATATGAATGTAAACGTCCAAGTTAATAAATTGATGAACATTTACATGGATTATTCTTAGAAGGCCTAATCTATGTCGCACAAGATATTGAATTATGGTGTACAATATTTCCCGTGTGTATTCTGATTATTCCGTGTCCTTTGTGCTATAAAGACAAGAATCAGTAATTAAAGAAAAATGGTTAAAGATTGGCGAAAACAAACAAAAATACGATTTTATTCCTGTAAATTTTGTATAAACATATGCTTGTTTTATTCTCGTAAGTTAGAAGAGCGTTCATTGGGTTGCAATGGCAATCTGGTTTTGGTGTCACATTTGGCTCTTTCACCGTTAATTAAGAAGTACAGAATTAATGAGTGTATTCTTTGTAAAATAATTAATATAAAAAATTCACAATGATATTCATCTAATAGACATAACAATATTATGGATAAATATTAAATAGCTCCACATGATTACCTCGATTAATTGAAAAACACTGATGAGATATTAATACTTCATTTTGATTTAATTGTCATCCGAACGTATAATAATATATTAAAAATGATCACAAATGTTAAAGAGTGTTTTTACTAATACATGCCACATGATAAGAAAACATCAGAAAGAAACATTTGAAAATCTAAACAAATAAATGGAAGAAAGCATGCCGCCGGCACAGTTATAATCTTCAATTACAGTTACAATAGAAGACTTCTTTTTTTCAGATACTACCAAAAGATAAATTTGTAATGAAAATGCAAATAATATAAAATAAAGTATAAAGAAATATCAGAAATTAATTTAAAAATTAGTCTTTATGATAAGACTGTACTTTCTGATATTAATGTACTT
Source organism: Argiope aurantia (assembly GCA_026543865.1). Lineage (NCBI taxonomy): Eukaryota > Metazoa > Arthropoda > Arachnida > Araneae > Araneidae > Argiope > Argiope aurantia. The sequence continues at coordinate 38,598 of JAPMOR010005426.1, forward strand.
TCTTAAAATTTATATTTTTTATAAAAGCTAAATTTAAACGCCTCGAAAAAAGTAAAGGAAAGAAAAATTATGAACTATGTGATAATTTGGACCACATCTCTCCGTCAGTAATATTCATCATTAATAATTAACTAGTCTTCATTTCCAACTTCGACCATCAGTTCGAACTGTTTATGTTTTATTTTTGAATCAAAGTCGTCTGTTCGATAATTAAAATGAATGACTTTAAAAAAGTTAAAGAACATTATAGTGAGAAATTTAAGGTATAATGCTTCTGTTTCGTCTATAATCAATAAAACGCGTCTGTACTGTTGAGTTTTAGTTTGATCAACAACGTTTTATATTTTTGTGTGTAATTTTTTTTTTTTATATACAAAGTAATTATGTATGTAGTGTACGGTTATATAATTGAGAATTTAATTTTACGTTAGCTTTTTTAACCTTTAAGTTAATTTGTTGACTCTATGAATTCTTTTAAATATTTTTATGCTTTTTGAATTTTGTTAAAATAATGATTTTTTTTAATTAACAGTAGTAATAACGAATAATAATAATAATAATAATAATAAAAAATAAAAATATCAATGTTATTGAAGTTTTATATCGTTGCCTGTGAAATGACTTAACGCGCCTATAATGATTTAATAAATTATTATAGACGTTAATTTATTTCATACAGGATATACATATTTGTATTTAAGATTTCTTTTGTAAATTATTCTGTTTGCAGGGAAATTGCGGTGAGTTTCTGTAAATATCCCAATTATCTTATGAGATATTGCTGATATTTCATCACTTCAATGGCTGTTTAAATCAATATAGAAAATTATGTAGATAATCTACATTTAATATCAAGAAAATTATTGTTCAACTATTTTTATATAAAACTTGCAAAATTTTGAAAATAATCAACCATAAAACTAAAAATTTCAAATTATTATTCCAAATGTGTCTTAACATGAAGTTATTGTACAATAATTATGAGAACTAAGAATTAAGCTAAATGATTTTATAAACTACAAGTCATCTTCAATGACCAGCTGTTCACCCATCATATTTGTATTAATTTTTATAACCCTTTTTGATGTGCTTAGTTTATTACAAATTGTGACAAAGTGGTTGAAAACATATGTCTCAATCATCAACTGCATCTTATTGTAATGTAAGAATTACTTTAAATTATACTTGTACAATAAACATAAAATATTCGGATTTATGAGTTGTGTTTACAAAATGGTGAATTTAACTGCCAAACTTCACCAGTTTTTTTAAAAATGTTGGTGAAATTGTTCTATTCTTGATAGTAAAGACTCTGTAAAGTTTTATTTTGCAGTATCTCTCAAAAAAGGAGAATGGAGAATAAGTAATTATAGATGACATATCTAGAGTTCATAAGCTTTCATATGGGGGAAAAAATGGCAAAATTGGTACTGATCTCAAAAAAATCCCCCTCTCCCTGCTAGAAAATGCACACTGAAGAATTGTTTTTGAGATTTCTGTTAAAAATGGGGACTGGTGGGAACAAGTAACCATTTGTAATATATCCAAGGGTGATAAGCTTTCTTATGAAAATAAAAGTTGAAAAATTTAGTGCTATAGTTAATGAATGCTATCATTGTTCCTTACCCCCTATAAAATATGTATTATTAAAGAAATTTTTTGAAACATCTCCTGACAATGGTGTGCAATGTAAGGCAAATAACCATTGATGACATATCAACAGATCTTGAGCTTTCACAAATTTTTGAAACAGGTGCAGTGGTTCTGATTGGAGAACTTTATTGCAGTATTTCTTTATATAATGTGTAGAATGAAATTGTGTTTTGAAAAGCTTTTCAAAAATATAAAATGACAGGTGAACATTGATGACATATCTTGAGGTCATAAACTTTTTTATGAAACAAAAAAGTTGACAAAATTTTAGTAAAAGTAGTATTAAATATTCAAAAATATAATTTAATTATTTAAACATTAATATCGCGGAATCTTGACTAGCACTATGATAAAAATAAGTTTTTATCCTTTAATAGCAACTCAGTTATTACGAAATTTTGTAGCATTGTTCCATTAATACCAACATTCCTTAATAAGTTTTGACTGGTGATTAGTGATATTTTAGAAAATAATAGAAAATTGAGGTTTTCAGTGATTTTAATAAAACACTCAAAATGAGATTAAAAGTGATGTTGAACAAGTTTGTGATAATTCTTCAGCTCCCTCTTATGATTCTTCCCCTCCCCCTTCATGTTACCTACCTACATTAGTACCTCCAAATTTCCTGTAAAAGCATACCCCAATTAAAATCTTTAACACATTTTCAAGATGAAAAATATTCAGAATTAATTTCAGTTCCGTATGTAGTGAAAATCTAATAGTCTGCTTAAAAGTTATAATCTGCAGTATGTTAACACTTTTTACTTGTGATAAATATATTACTATTTAAGTTGAAATCTTTGGCATTAAATTTAAACGTTTTAAACATTTTTAAGAAATGTACTATTATATATTATTAGATATAGAAAAAAAAAATAAAACTTTGATTTTAATTTGTAAATCATATATGAAATATTATTGGGTAATTATGCTTTTCAGCAGTGAATATAAATGATTTTAAACATAAGAAAAATCATTTTAATTAAAAATATTACAAAATGTACACTTTTTTAATGTGCATGAAACAAGATTGACTTTGTTGGATTAATTATCTGTAACTATTATATTTCTATGCAATTTATAGTTTCAGAGTGGTGTTTGAAACATCTTAGATGAAGACTATGTTCATATCAGAGACTGCTCATATCACTTCTATTATTTATTGTTGGAACCCTTTTTATTTCTATTCCTTTCTCATTTTTTAAAAACTGTATATAATTAAGATTTTTCCTTATTATGATCACTAGTAATTTCTCTACAGTATTTAAAGTTGTAGTACTTTGATTTCAACCATCTTATTTTCTATATGAATTTTTTTTTTGTATTAGAATTTGGGAGTTACAAGTTGTTTTATTTAAGTATTTCACTTCACTACTGCTGCCAGTTTAGCTTTATGTAATTGTCTTTTCCATTTCTTTTTATAATGTTTTATTTTTTAAAATGATTTAAATAAATCCTTTAAATACAGTGCAATTCTTCAGTTTCAATATCAACTGTATTTTTTTACTTTATTTTTGTAGGGGGATTATAGATGAATATTCCAACTTTGCAGGGCTATTAAAAGAAAATGAAACAAAGTGCAACGTTGTTGTTTACCGGAAATTACAAATAATAATTGAAAGTTTAAATTTAGTACAATTAAAAGTTTTCATAGTAAACCCCTCCAAAAATACGAATGATATCAAGATGATAAGATAGTTCCTCCGATATTTTTTCCGCATCTTTGATGTGACGATTTGAAACCTTCAAATATAACTTTTCTTTATCGTAAGTTAGTGGCGTTTCTGAAGCACTTACTGTTTAATGTAGCCCAATAATTATATATATCAAAAAATCAAATATTACCTTACAGACATATCTGCATTATATTAAAGTTTTACGCAGAAAAAACTGTGGGGCGAGCTCTGGTTCGAGATATATATATAATAGACTTGCAAAGTTGGAATATTTATTTGTAATCACCCAGTACCCAACATTAACATCTCTATTTTTTTCTTGCATGATAGTAATTTTAGTCACCTGTTTATTTCAGGGTTTTGGTGTTTATACTGAATGTATGACTAGAGCTTTATTTTACGGAGTATCTTCCTTTGCCTTAAGTAAATATGTATTAATTATTTTGCCTTCTAATTATTATCTCCGAAATGGGAACGGGAAATGTTGTGACAGTTGAAGATCATATAGAAGCTACTGTCTTCAGTTTAGCAACTAATTTTTTAAACCGAATCAAAATGAATTATATGATTTAGAGTTGAGAGCCATTAACAGAATTTTGTTTTCAGAAATTGGGTGAAACAATAAGAAAATCAAACAAGATTACCATGTCTTGAAAATAGACTTATTATTATGGAAAACTCAATTTGAATTGTGTATCTCTAGTTCTATTGTAATAAAAATTATTTTAGTTTAGTGTCTGTGAATGTAAAACAATTTTTTCACCTTAGAGTGGCATTCAAATTGATTCCACGTTTCTATTGAAGAGTCACGAACGTGCTGTTCCCGTTTCGGGGCTATAAAAGATTCATAAAAATGTACCAAATCGAGTAATTTATTCATTCTTTTTTTTTATTCCAGCCTTTTCAGGTTTATATTTTTCACAAGCTCTATTGAAATCTCGTCTGCCTTACTCGCAGAAGTATTTCTTAATCCTACCATCAGTTGTCAGCACTTGTGTTGCTTGGACAGTAACTTCACGGCGGGCCCAGAGATGTCAGGATGAGTGGAGAACTTCAGAACCTTTGTACACGCGATTTCAATAATAATTTATTGAAATTTAAATTTGTCTCTTAAGATTACATGTAGATAGTGTGAAAGTAGCTAGTTTTAAAAAAAAATAGGTTTTGAATTGTTATTTTTGTTTTATTGAAGAAATTTATTTTATCTTGAAATAATATGGTTAAATTTCAATCCCGCGTTTTTGTTTATTGATCATGAGTATTGGAGATTCTTTAAATTTATATTAAAATAGAATTATATATAAAAGAAGATTTCTAGATTTGCAAGATTTGATAATTTAAGTTTTAAATTAGATACAAAAATAAAAATATTGTTATATCCATTTTTGTAATATATTAATGAGGTGAGTTAAATGATTTTTACAATTTTTTTTTCCAGAAATTCTATTTGCAGCATGTTTTTTTCCTTGTATATATTTTGTTTGTTGAAATAAGTCAAACAAGTTGCCTGGTGTTTTAACTAATTGTAAAATTTATTTCATATTTAAAGTTTTTTTTATGTGTTTTTAAAGTTAGTCTCATTATCCATTAAAAAAAATGTTATCTTGGCCTTCTTTGGAATGAATGAAACCCATTCTGCAAACCAGAAGAATCCTTAAATTTAATATAGATAATACTATATCTTTCAAGTTCTGCTTTTCAGTTATCTGCTTTTTTTAGAAAATTTTGTTTTCAAAATATTTTGTTAAACAATTCTTGTATATAAAATAATTAATGAATGAATAAAAAATTCTTTCAATTCACATGTTTTTGATTGAAATTGTGTCATTATAAACTATTGAATTGAGCTAGCAGCTATGATGTCTCAGAAACTTTCTTGCATATTTTCCAATAAAAGGTCTCGTATATAAGTTTAGATCTTGGCGAATCCCTTACATGGAACTGGCGAACAGTGTTTACAAAATGTGAATCGTTGACGTGAATCTAGTTCTTCTGTTGTATCTATCATGCGAATATGTATTTTGCACTTCTTCCTTCCGATCAATATAAACCAAAAATTTGACACGAAACAACATTTATAGTCAAAAGAATTTCATTCATTTAAATCATGTCGTTCATGAATTATTTACTTGCATGCTAAAATAGAGACTGATTGAATTGTCAACCGTTTTCTCGAATTTTGTTCCAACTATGATACGAATCTACATTTTATAGGCTAAACCTATGTACCAAATTTTATTTATCTAGTTGTTAACATTTGTAGTTATCGGTAACGGGCCGCGGTGGCCTGGTGGTAAGGTCTCGGCTTCGGAACCGGAGGGTTTCAGGTTCGAGACCCGATTCCACCGAAGAACCGTCGTGTAAGGGGGTCTGTTGCACGTTAAATCCGTTCTGGCCAAATGTCCTCCCGCTGGTGTGGTGTGGTGTGGAGAGGGTGATGCCAGCTCAGGTGTCGTCCTCGTCATCTGACCGCGGTTCAAAATTACGAGGTCCGACCCGAAATAGCCCGAGTGTTGCTCTAGAACGGGACGTTAATATAACTAAACTAAACTTGTAGTTATCGGTTCACTTGTATTCGAACACGCAGACTGACAGATAGATCTATTTGTCCAATTCCATCCGTTTACCTCAAAGAGTTCTTCAGTTATCGTGACAGTGACAGACAGATGGACATTATTCCAGAAGTTTATTTTTCAAACTCGGGAAACGTAGAGGAATTTGTTAAAATCTGGAGTTCAACATTTTTTTAGACGATTACAATATTTTCTCTATACTTCATATTTGAAAAGAATTGTTTTCTGAAATGTCATTTGAAATATTTGAAGCAAAAATTAACATAAATATTTAGAACTGTAACAATTGCTAAATTTCTTATGTATCCGCAGTTTCCCCTCTTGTGGTGATTTGGTATTTTTTTGGCAGAAGAGCCATATTTGATTATGCTACGCCAAGCAAATATTTTAATTCTTAGATAAGAAATTTAATTCCTTCTTTATATATGTTAATTGTATCCGTATATTTAAAATCAAAGGCTAGTTTCCCCAATTAAAAAAAACTGCATTTGTTTCGCCAATTTTCGTTTTATATGAAAGCTTTGAGCTGGAGATATATTGAATGGATACAAATTCTTTCAATCATTTTGTGCATCAGCCTGCAAAATTTAAAGGCTTAATTGAACGTAATATTGAATTTTGCGCATCGAAAACGTTAGGATAAATATAATTGCAGTGTAAAAAGGAAGCCAGTGGAAGGTGGTCTCACCAAAACCTCCTGGCGTACTCTCTAATAAGATTGTTATCTAATACATTCTAATAAAAATGTCTTGTATAACTGGCGTACAATAATTACGAAATACTAACGTTTAGCGGGAGTTAAGCATTTTTTTTCAGAATTTATCGTACAATTCTTGTCGGGTTTTTTGGTGATTAATTCTTGGCATTTGGTGGGGCCGCGGTGGCCTGGTGGTAAGGTCTCGGCTTCGGAACCGGAGGGTTTCAGGTTCGAGACCCGATTCCACCGAAGAACCGTCGTGTAAGGGGGTCTGTTGCACGTTAAATCCGTCCTGACCAAACGTCCTCCCGCTGGTGTGGCGCGGTGTGGTGTGGAGAGGGAGGTGCCAGCTCAGGTGTCGCCCTCGTCATCTGACCGCGGTTCAAAATGACGAGGTCCGTCCCAAAATAGCCCTAGTGTTGCTTCAAACGGGACGTTAATATAACTAAACTAAACTAAACTTGGCATTTGGTTAATAGTACCTGGGAATAAAGTTTGTGTTTTAGATGCGTTTCTATCGGATGAGACAAAAATTTAACATAGAACTACACGTGTGTTCACAAAATCACATATCAAATTTGATACATTTAAGTCATTATGTTTTTGAATTATCACGTTTATATAATTCTGAAAGCACAGATGGACAGACTGTCTACCCCTTTTTGAATTTAACTCAAAAGTTGAGAGTTATTTACACTACTGATGTTAAATCTGTGTACCGAATTGCACCCATCTAGCTATCTTCGTTTTGTAATTATCGTATATTCGAACAGTCAGACAGACAGACTTCGGAACGGATTTTGCTCAAAATTTGATGGATATCTACAAATTTGGTGTGAAGACCGTATATCAAATTTCATGCATCTAGCGGAAAGCATTTTTGAGTTATCTTTGTCACAGACGGACAGACAGGCATAATGCCAAAAATGCATTTTCCAAACTCGGGGATATCTCATGTGGAGATTCATCATCTCGAGTTCGAATTTTTTGACGATTTCTATACTTTCTCTATGATTTTTACACGAAAAAGTGAACCCCCTCCCCTTTTTTCAAATTTAATATTTCAATGAAATATATACTGGTATTTAATTGAAATAATTTATTTGTTGGAAGAAGAACATCTTGCCTTTATATACATGGTAAAATTATGCTCTTAAATTCTTAATTTCATATGTGGATCGAATAAATCAGTACAGAAATGTATCATATTAAATTTTCAGTAAAAAAATACTCTTTAAGTATTGCAAATTATACTCTTACAATACTCTTTAGACTAAAAGAGTTTTTCAAATTATTTATGCATGGTTTCATGTACTACAATAAAAACAGACAAACTTGGATGTGTTATCGGTTATTGTAAACTAAGGTTCGAAAATAACAAATGCGGCCAGGTTGCTTAAATTTTATATGCGTTATGGATATAATTAAAACGTTAGTAAAATTAATACTAGAACTAACAGCAGCATGTCGAATTTCATTATAAGAATTACTTATTTCATGGACACCAGTTTTGGGCGCCGTGAGTAGAGCTGGCGTACCAAACAGGCAGCTGCTAGGGGCCCCGAGCAGCTGCCATTTAAATATGCTTTTTTTTTTGTAACAACTGATTCTATTAATTTTGTGCTTTCATTTAAATGGTATGATCTATGCATCTAACTGATTCAAATTCAAATCAAATATTGATTAAACGCTAAAGCATTATTTTAATATTTTTAGTCTAATATGCAGAAACGCATTTACCAGACTTAAATTTTCAAATTTTGGTTAAAGTTACCTTCCGTTTTTTTTTTTTTTGATAGGATAGGATGGAACTGTGATTTTATTCGAGCTTCCATCTTCAATTCTTTAAGAAAAGATGAAGGAAGGGAAAATTTATTTGCAAAGTTGAACTCAGACTGGTGTTCAAACCTCCCGTGAGCGGGCATAAATTTTTAGTCCTTGGTCGGAATCTACCTTGAATGCAAAAATTCCTCGAGAAATATAAGCTATGTAAATTACTTTTGAAGCATTGTTCCATCTAATACAATATATTTTTTTAAATAGATTGTCCTTTTTAGAAAAACCAAACAGAGCGCGATTAAATCAGTCGAGAAATATCACATTACATATGAAGCTTCATTCTTTCTATTAAATGGACCTTTATTTTTACAAAAATAACGCAGAGTGGGATTTCGAAACGATTTTGAAGTGTTACCATTGGATTTTATGGCGGATTTATTCGATCTCACATCATAGATTCGGATGAGAATATGTGAGCTAAGAGAGGTAAGCTAAGAGAGAAAATAAGTAAGCTAATTTTGAATCGTTTGTTTAAAAATCTTGACCAAGTGGTCAGAAACACCATGATCTGATTAAAAGTTTCAGTCCTTGATTCGAGTATACATCAAGCTTAATTTTATTTTTACTTTAAAATACACACTTATCCGAGAATTATCAATAACGTGAATTATTTTTGAAGAATTATTGGGTCTAATATAATAATACTTTTATATTGATAGTTATTTTTAGAAAAATCTCCCTGAGTGCAATTCCGAAACGGCACTGACGACTTATTACAGAATTAAATTGCAACTTTATACGTGAACATGTCCTCAATTTGGATGAGAATATGTGAACATTAATTTTGAAACAGTTAAAACGTATATCTTACTCGAGTGGTCAGACACTCCATAAAGAACCCTATATTTTCAGTCCAATCGAGAGCATTTTTTTTTTGCTTTAAACTATAAAATTACTCGGGAAATATCACTTGATATTCACATATATAACTACCTGAATTATTTTTGAAACATCGTTGCTCCTGATATAAACTTTTTTAATGTGGATCGCTAAATTTATAAAAATCACCCATAATGTGACTTCGAAAAGTCATTACAAGGCAGATTTGCCGATCTCCCATTTTAAATTGTTAGGTAATACGTGAATGAAAGGAAATTTAATTTTCAATTGGCTGCAAAGTTCATCTCAGTCTACTTGCAAGGCACACTGTGTTTGAAACTTACATCTCGAGTTCTCTGTTCGATTTTCAAAAATATATCAATATAGTTTGCAAATTTCCTTGAGACATATCAATGTAAATTAATTTTTGAAACAATACTTGGGCCGTGGTGGCAAGGTCTCGGTCTCGGCTTGTGAACCGTAGGGTTTCAGGTTCGAGACCCCATTCCACCGAAGAACCGCCGTGTAAGAGGGTCTGTTGCACGATAAATCCGTCAGGGCCAAACGTCCTCCCGTTGGCGCGGTGTGGTGTGGAGAGGGGGTTGCCAGCTCAGGTGTCGTCCTCGTCATCTGACCGCGGTTCAAAATGACGAGGTCCATACCAAAATAGCCCTATTGCTTTAAACGGGACATTAATATAACTAAATTAAACTAAACTTGAAACAAATGGCTTATTATTTTTAGAGAAACTACGCAGAGTTTGATTTCTAAACGTACCTTAACTATATTAGGATTGCATTGCGGCTTTTTTCATTTTCAAAATGTCTATCAGTGATTAAAGAAATGGTGATATTTCAAACGGTTACCCGTAGATGTTTGTATAGTGGTCAGGCACGGCGTGTCAATACTTATACTTTCAGTCGTTTTTTTGTGTACCTGTAAAATATGAACTATATAAATTATTTTTGATGCCATGTTCCCATGATATACAATTCTTTTTATATGGACTAGAATTTTTGGAAACATTTCTAGAATTCAAACAAAAACGACATTGAAATCACACCACACAGGTGTACGTTACAGTTTTATTCGAGTTTCATTTCGGATTGGAAAAAGTGAAATAGGGAAG
>JAPMOR010005433.1:0-14174 GCA_026543865.1 Argiope aurantia
AACCCATTTACAATCCAACACCAAATATATTTCGCCATCTAGTTATACCGAATATGAAATTATTCCGTTCTAAAACTCACAGATAATATTTAAAATTATTAAATTTATATTTTTGTGTAGTAAAATGGATTTATGAGCAACATGTTCACATAAAGACAATAAACTGTAGAATAAAACAATATAATTAATTGTACTTATGAATCAAGTATAGTAATAAATTATTGCTATTTTAATTCATTACTTTCGCTTCATGCCTTTAGAATTTCTTTAGCAATATGATGATGGAATTATGAAGAATAAGTATTTTAGTTATATGCTATAGTTATAAGCATAGATAAGCATATGTATTCTGAATGCATTTAACATTTTTTTTTATTTTGTTTGGCTATTTATTTTGTTGGCAGCAATCCATCTTCCTGGAAAACGGTTATTCAAAGAAGTACGAACGATGGTACCCCAATGAGGTGGCGCACCATCTTGTTGCAAAAAGACATGTGGCTGAAGCTCTTCTGTTTGTGGAAATACGAAGTTTTCCAACATGTCTAAGTATACGACTGATGAGACCGTCTTTTCTGTAAAAAAAAAGGCCCAATGACTCGGTCGTGCATTAGTCCGTACCACACATTAACCTTTGGGGAATACCTTTGTGCCTCACGGTATTCATGGGGGTTTTCAGATCCCTATATGAGCAGATTATGGCGATTAACAATGCCAGAAATATGAAAGGATGCTTCATCGGAGAACACTATGCGCTTCAGAAAATCAGTATCATCTTCTATCCTCCTTAGCATATCTGTTGCAAAGGCTATCCTCCTAGGTCTATCGTTCGGTTCCAAAACTTGAACAATTTGAACTTTGTATGCATGCAGTCTTGATTTTTTCTTAATAACCTTGTGCACCGTCGAAATTGGCATATCAAATTCTGTTTCCGCTGATCTCACAGATATTCTAGGATTGTGTAAAAATGTCTCTCTGACACGCTCAACAACAAAATCACTTGTGCAAGGACGTCCGGAACGTTTCTTATTTGTGATACTTCCAATTTCTAGAAAATTATTTTTCCACCGCAAGATGCTGTTTTTGGATGGAGGATCTTTTTCGTAAATTCTTCTGAAATTTCTCTGTCCTTGCACTATCGATTTCGTTTCTACGAACCACCATAAAATCTGTGCTTTCTCTTGTGGTGTATGCATTCTCCTTAATATCCGCTCGAATAAAACACCACATACAAAAGTATTACATAGAACAAACATATCAAAAGTAAACGTAACATTGCAATAGTTGCCAAAAACAAAAGAGAGAAAAATGCAATTAATAAGAAGACGATATTTAGACTGGAAAATAAAATTATCTGAAATTAACCACATGCGCAGACGATATTTACAAAAGTAAAAATATTCAAACCTGAAAAGGAAAAGATGTGAGTTATTCCATCAATAAATGCCATAATTTTTTTTATATCTTCATTATTTTATGAGTTATTAAACATCAAAATGGGTCCGGGACTAAATAAACACCCTGTACTTTTAGTTGTTTTCGTTTGCATCACCTGATTTCTCTTTTAAAATAATTTCTCATATTTTACTCCTGAAGTTTTAAATTTTATACATTTTTTTGTAATATCAGCGTTCTTGTTGTATCATTATCTTATTGTTTTGTATATTTGGTAATTAACTGTTTTTTATCTGTATGTATGCTTGGTGAAATATGGCCTGCAAACATAAAAATTAATTAACAAACATGAACCAAAAGGACGACACATAAGATTAATAATCAATTACTTCATCTTCTATTTCATATTAGTTGGAAGTCATCGGATTCAACATGACCGTTTTAACATTTACAGCTTAAACATATAATTACTCAGTTTGTTATGATGTGCAATTTGAAAATTGTCAAAAGTCAATCAAACTGAATAAAAAGTAAAACAATCATAATTTTTGTACCATATCACAAAGAATCCGTGACACAGAAATTTTGTTTAATGGGATGGGTGAGAATATTACAATAGACTTTTATTGGCAACCGATATACGTTGAGTTAAAAGTTTGAATACGAAGACCGATAATAATTTTAATGTTATAAATTGGGTATTAAATAAAAATTTGATCAACTAACACAATAATCCTTCGCTACTTTTCAATTAGAAAAATATCCATATAAAATGAATCCCTATACAGAGAAAACACATATTCATGCAGTCATTTTAACGCAGATGTGTGGAAAGGAATGTAGGCGTATTTATTTGGACGACGACCATTCCAAGAAAAGCCGGATAAAGATTTCAGATAAGTGAAATGTAATGGACTCCGGAGTGCCAATAACCTCTGAAAAAAAATGGAATAGGATATAAAAGGCGTCTGGAGAAAAAGTCACAATTTCTCTGTTTTTCTCTTCATTTGCTGTGCAGAGCTTAAAAATATATTCAGACTGATTCAAGAAAGATGTGACCTAAAGATAAATTAGTTGACTTAATTGGGGCGTAATACATTTGATGAACTTTATTACGTAATGATAAAGTTGCGTCAAATAATTTCAGCATTTTCATCTTAATTGGGTTAAACAAGCATTTGAAATAAAAGCTTAAAAGAAATCATACCAATAATAATCCGAGTGGATTACTTAAAACGGGATTCCGCTTAATGCAAACTATCTGGAATCTACGTTTATTAATGGATTGTACCGTTTTTATTTATAATATTTAATAAGAATTCGGGCAAATTTTAAAATTTAATGATAATTTGAGCATAAATGAGCTTTGAATAAATATATGGGAATCGGTTATGGCATTTAATTACGACAAGTAATTTCGAAAAAAAAATGTTCAGAAAAATGGGAAATTTTGGACCCTGGTGATATTTTTCACCAACTTTTGTTTTCGTGATAAACATTTTGTATGTGATTATAATCAAAATTCAGAATTTCAAAGTAATTGGAAAAAGACTGATGTTCAATATAACCATTTAAATATGATCTAAGGTAATAATTTTGAATAATAAGTCTGAATTTTTGAATCCAAAACCGCTAATTGCAACAATTCAGCAAGAATCTGTAATAATTTTTCAGGTGACTTTTTTGAAATAATTTTTGTATGAATTTAAAAAAGTTAGTCCTTATGGCATTAATAATTATCTTAAACTGCTCTTGCAAATGTTTGTTTTCAATTCTCATCCAATCATGAGTCATTTAATGCTTGGGATTTCACAAATAAGGGTTCCATAAAGTGCAATTTATTTCAAAATTGCTTTTGTGATCAAACATGTGTGCTTAATTATCAGTTAATTCTTCCAAAAAATCAATCAGTTGAGTTTTAAAGTTTAACATTTATCTTTGTCTTTAGTGTGTTCGATCTAAATACTTTTCCCATTAGCAAAATAATGTTCAATTACTATGAAAGGTAGTAACTATTTTATGATTTCTTGAGGCTGCGTATTTGAAAATAGCTATTAGTTTTGTTAAATTGAATATAGTTTCCAAAATAATGAACATTTTCGAAATTTCTACGGTAAATGAAGCAACCAATGTATACTACTGATTCTAATTTCCTTTTTTTTATTGAATTACTTTATTACCAGCAATTTGATAAATAAATAGAGGAATTCATCTTGTGTTAATCAAATATTAACAAGTGTTTGAGTCAACTCTGACGTACAAGATAAGTCTTGGATTCCATACAGAGTCCCCAAATTTGTTATCAGCAGAATGATGTGTGTCATTAAATTAAAATATCCTAATACAGGGGTTTTTTTTATTATTGTACGACAGTCATTCTTCAGAAATAGTATTAATAATTAACTTTAGATTTGAGGTAAGCTTGCAGATTCCCAGGAATTATCTGGAAGAGAATTAAATGATTAAATTAAAAAAATGAGAAAGCAGACTTCCAGAGCAAAGTTAAGTGATTTAAGCATCAATATTCAAGAAAAAACATTAATCAAAGTCTAATGTTGAAACGAAGCTGGTAGGTTTAAGGAATAGGGCACGTTTCCATATATTATAAAGATATATAGGTTCACATGTTAATATAATATGGGGATATTCGAAACTTTTAGAAGTAATTCTATAGAAAATATATGATATTATATAATAGTAATAATTATTCTTCACTACCGATTCTAAAAAAAATTAAGAAAACATAACAAAATGTTTAAATAGTATAGCAGAAGCTTATCAATATCATACCTTGTTTGCGTTTTTCTACAGATAGTGTTCTTCTTACTGGAATTATAAATCGCGTATATAATTTAACAATATAAATTATATTTTAAAGTTTATATAAAGTAACAATAAATCGGGATTACGGGCGTCTTGTTTTATTTGTTTGTCCTTAGTAAGGCTCGAAAAAAAAAGTCCTTAATCAAAGGTCCCAGGACACGTTAAAAAGAATCGAGAATCGCTGATTGTGGGCAAGTGAATCTTATCAGAATGTCACAAATATTGACCGATACAAGATAATTTGCTGCTATTTTTCATATTGTGATCATGAGAAATTTCTACTTTATCCCACAATAATACGAAGTAATGTCAAGTTAACAAATTGGAAAAAAAGGATCACTGATATTCTTAAAATTTCATTTCAAAACATTTTTTAAAAGCAGAAATTTATATGAATGCTTATGAAGACAATTGTATGACGCATATAGCTTATACTAATTATTCAAAATAATTTAATACTGTTATTCAAATTTTTAGATAATTTAATTTTTTAATGTTAACTCATATATTCGAATTTCTTTGATACATTAAAATTTTAAACTTTTCTAAAAGTATTTATTTTAAATGCTAAAGGAAGAATATCTTAAAATCTGATAAAAAGGAAATGTTGACTTGGGGAAATGATTTTACCATGTTTCGTTCCGAAGCATTTATTGATGTCATTCTAAATGCCAGCAATTTTCTTAAAAGCAAATAGCTTGAAATCAAAGAAACCGAAACTGTTCTACAATGAGAAACTAACTCCAGCTGATTTAAAATTAAAAGCAATTCTCTTATGCTCCCCCAACCCCAACACCCCAAAAAATTATATAATATATATTTCATATAATAAGTAACTGAAATGTTTGCAGTCCCGATGGAAAACTAACGGAATTAAAAGATAATGAGGAAAGACATTTATTTTTAAAAGATTCAACGAAAGTATTAAAATATTTTAAAGAAACAAAAATATGACTTCAGAATGTAGGTCCATTAACAGATTAAATAAAATAAACTCAAAATGAGATTATCAGGAATCGTACTTTCTTTTAAAGATTTGTGGTGACAGGAAATAAAAATTTATTTTACGAATTTATACAGAGAAAAATAAAGTTGTTTTAAATTTTTAGTTCTTTAACAGAATTCCCAAAAGACACATTTTAAAATTATGTGACTGACCTATTTTTCGATATAATAATAATATGCAGACAATCATTACTTTAAGATTTCTTATATTCTATTTCAAATTTTGAAATATTCACATAATAACTGAGAGTCTGTAAGCCAATAATTCTGCAAAAAAAAAAAAAATACATGAAATCCAGGAAAATTTAAAAAATATAATTATACAAAATAACATTTTTTTTCCTCAAATTTTGAAATTTTCATAAAATTTAAAAAAATATTTTCAACGTAAATATGTTATTTATAGCCGATTCTATATGGACTTTCTAGTGCATATATAATAAAATACTTATAAGAGGAGTCTTAAGAATAGAAATGCATTTTTTATTAACAAGTAAAAAGTTTTTTTCTTCTTTTTTTTTAAACAATTTAATGTGAGATAAGAAATGCAAAGGCACAACGTCAGAAAGAAAAGGAAATGGATTCTTTAGATAAAATATACTACAAATTTAACGCAATAAATATATGCAAGAATAAAACAACTCAATTGAAAGTAGCATGGCAGATCAGCATTGGGAATCGATCTTTTTGCTATTTAAAGGATAAGATTATTTTTTGGATAATAAATAGGTAAAATTAAAGAATGAGAGCAAGTATATATGATACAATTTCTTAAGACTAAACAGATACATTAATTAACTAATAAATTATCATACAGCATTTCTTTTTGAACTCTTCAAAATAATAACGAATTCCTCTCTACAAGATAGAAAACAAAGGTAGAATCTTTATTATCAAAGCGAATAACTTCATTCAGACCTCGGATAGAAGCAATGACGCTAAAGTATACAACAAATTTAATGTAATAAATATTTGCAAAAATGAAACAACAGAATTGTATAGATAACTACATGACATACTGTAAGAAATGTGGTAGAGCTACATGAGGGACAGAATCGTTTTCAGTAAGAGAATGGAAAACTCTTTTCCGGATTATAAGTTGGATAAATTAAAAAAGGGAACAAATATATATGATACATTTCCTTGGGCAAATCAGGTACGTTATTTTAACCAATAAAGAATAATACAGCACCATTTATTCAAAATTTACCAGTATAATCTAAATGAATGATTTCTCTCGGTAAACTTTAAGACAAATATAGAATCTTTATCATTTACGTTAATAATTTCATTCAAATCTCAGATAGAAAAAAATAATAGCATATCGCGTATAGAAGTACCATAGATAATGACTTTATTGTTATTTTTAATTCAACTTTTATTTCAAAATAAATAAATTTAATTTAACAATTATTATAAAAATAAAAGAGGTTTGTCTCAAAGTTTAAAATATATTACTGGAAAGTTTTGCGGTTTTTAAGCATACGCCAAAAGATTATCTCAGCCGGTAAGAATTAAATATTTAATCGTCTATTTTTGAAGAAATTAATTATAGCTTATAATTATTCTACTTTAATGCAGATAATACCTTTTTATGATGCAAATCAATAGTTTATCATTTGATTTTTCGTTATATTGGGAAAAATATCAGCTGCTTTTATCCATTAAAAATAGAACTAAACTGTTGCCTGCTTCGCATTTTAATATTTGAATTATCATAATTATTTGGAATAAAAGAAATATATGATCCCTTTTTGTCATACGTGTGTTAAAACTATAATGTTTTTTAATGCAGAATACTCTAAATAATGCGGCACACATTAGACGATAGAATTGCCGGATTCGCAAAAATATCCGGATTAACAAGGCTCATTAAAAAAGAGCATTTAAAGACAAAATTTATACCAATTTTATGGAATAAACAAAATTATACAGAAAACTATTTTAAACGTAATGCTTATTGCAAATAATCCAAAATCTGAACAACAGTATAATTCAAGCCATAACAAGGTAACTGTTATGTGTTTAGTTAATTGATTGACAATAAAAATCCATTTCATAAGAATAAAAAAATTATTTTAATTTCCTTTCTTCGAAGAACAAATCATTAAATTCTTCAGATAATATTTTATCACATTTAAATTGATGACTACAAAGATAAGAAGAAGAAGAGAAAAAAAACTCTCACCAAATTTTATATCTTTAATATTAATGGTTAAGCAGGTATTTGCTTATATGTATTATCACTATGAAAATACAGTTTCCAGAAAGTAATTCTTTTTATTTTAAATGGAAAAAATACAGACAAAACAAATAAGCCCATGCACTTTTTTCCAAGATAAAAGTTATAATAAAATACATTTAATAATATACCTAAATCACACGCAGCTACTGGAATTATCTAATACTTAACTTTTTGTATAATGTTGCTGATAAATATTTCTTCACTTTTATTTATATTAAATTAGTTCTCTGCAAACTATCAAACTTTAGCCCTCGTTCATTTAAACAATTTCAACGTAAAGAAGGGAAGCATTATCAGTGGATTTTTAAAATCAAAACTTACGATATATATCACATTAAAAATTATCGAAGTTGGTGGTTTAAAATCACTTCCCAGCTTTTAAGCAATTGATGGCATTAAAAAACGTTTACTACCAAAGTTATTTATTTTAATGAGACGTCAGTTCCCCAAATTTGTTTGTCCATTCCAAGTTACTCGTTATCGTGTATCGAGTAAAGTGTTTGGGGGGGGGGGGGGGTTCTAGCATTCATATGTGGAGTAGACCTCAGGAAATTTTCCCAAAGAAATGTTACGAGAGGTTTTGAAATATTTTAGTCCTCTTGTAAGGAATTTATTTAATAAAAATATAACTATCTAATAATTAAGCCCTCCTTTATTAAAAAAAATATAAATAAATCAATATACTGACTTCCACTTTATATATATATATATATTTCAAAAATACTGACAAAAAGAAATTGTAAGAATCTGAAAAACTTATCGAAATATTCCAAAATGAAATATAATTTTAATTGCATCGATATTATACTTTATTTTATTGAAAGTTCGGTCCAATATTTCAAATGACTTTAATTAATAGCTAATTTTTATAATATTCTTTTCCGATCCTCCAATTTTTACAAGGATTTTTTTTCTTTTTTTTTATGGCAAGCAGATTTCTCATAAAAATTTCCGTTTTTTTAATCTTTATTATATTTTTATAACTATAATGAAATCCTGAAATAACTTTTCCGCAAGTTCGCTACCAGACGTTACACTATACAAATGAAATTCACACTCCTTTTATCAAAAAATCAATTTACTTATAAGCAAGCTACGGAATTATTAAAAGAATGCGTTGTTATCAACTACACTAAACTTTATGAATTTTTGTAATTTTAACACATTACTTAGAGCATGAAGCATTATAAAATTCCATGTTTAATAAGAAGAATAGCATCAAAATGGAAAAAAACCTTGTTAAAATTGCTAGATTACACTAAATTTCGACTTTCTTCTATATATTGATATTTAGCATGAAGTAAAAAAATTTATAAACATAAATATTTAATGATTAATTTAAGTAATTAAATTTTTTAAATGGTTCGAAATTTTTACTTATAAGACTTAATTTAGCGTTAGACATCAAGATACTTCCGTTCATATATTAATTTGTAAATAGTAATATAAAAATAATTTATAAAACCAACTGAGATTGAAAAATTTCAAAGCAATTATCAAATTGAAAGCAATAATTAACATATAAAAATGAGCAGATATCTATCAAGGTAAATACCAAAATAAGAAATGATTCGGTTTCAAAATTCCTGCGAAGCAATTAAAAAAATTTGCTTTACATATCTTATTCAGCTTTCAACTAAAATAAAGCGGTTTCAACTGAATATAATTAAAATTAACAAAATATTAGTTTTCAAGAATATATTTAATAGATATCGCGTGTAGGACAAATATATTCGGTCACATATGTCAAGTCGCTGGTTAAGTTCGAATTAATGTCCGGATTAGGTAACATGAAACTTCCCGGTCCGATGGATAATAGGAGAACTTAATTTATCCTGCTACTGCTTTTAGAACCCAATTATGATGAATTATATAACATGATGTTAGATATGCAGCAGGCAATGATAATCTGCGAAATATTTAAATTCCTTAACGGTTAATTACAAATTATTTATTTTGGGAATTAAAATATTAAATGAATATAAAGAAAATATTAAAATTTTAAGATATATCACAGATATATTTTATGAGCTTTTTACAGAGATTTTATTTAAATACTGATTGTTCTGCATTTGTGTGTAAGTTCAGAGATCAGCCGTATAATTTTCTAATTAATCACTGTATCATATTTTTGTTATTTTTATTTTTAACTGAATATTTTATAAATAACCAATATTTTTAACCAAACGACGATATTTCAGATTACTTGCAATCACAAAGAAGAGTAAAAATGCTCAATTGTAATTTTTATTTAACAGTTTTATTTATATAATATTGTGCGTCTAGTAATGCATATTTAATTTTTCAGATATTCTAAAAAGAAAGTTAAAGCAACTGAATATTATAAACATTCATTTGAATAGAAACTCTAAATGCATTACATCAACTTAAAATATAAATCTGTCATTTAAAATGAACAAAAAATCGCATATACTCGAATATATAAATAGATTATATCATTTCCCATATTTTTCTCTAAAGATTTAATTTTGAGTTACATTTAAAGAGAGCAACAAGTGGAATACATTAGATTCGATTTCATGATCTTCAAACATGATCAAATGGTTTGATTGACATTGTAATAGAGGGCCCTTTATCCAAGTTTCAATTTCACACCACTGGGATAATATTTGACAACCTATAATGAGAATGAGATCCAATTATATAATGATCTTTTAGTACAATTGATTTTGAATCCAGAATCTTCAAATATCAAGACAGAAACCAAGCTTATTTCATCTTTTTCTATCAGCGAAAAAATCTAAAACTTTTGGAAAAAAAAAGAATTGAAACCATAATAATTTGGCTTTTATTAGATTTGTCTGGAAAAATGTAAACTAGTAAACCAATGCCTTTTTGGACAAAATATATTTACAATAAAAATTGAACAATCTTTTTCCTAAAATCTAAAATGAAAAATAATTTACAATACTACTCAAAATATTTTTCATGTTTGTAGATAAGATAATTTATGTGCAGGAGCACTGACAAAATTATATAATGAAGAACATGTTTTAGCGAAACAATAATAACTATTTCAAACAACAAATATCAATAAATATTTGAACGAAAATTGTTTTAAAGATTTATTCTTAATGGTGTGCGAAAATGTAATTTCATTTTATTTTGGTTATTTAATAATAGGTATTCACATTTTATTTAAGTATTATATCTAATATGTAATGTTTCGCTTAAAACGCATCGAAACCATTTAATTCCCCTCATTGATAAAAAATTTAGAGATACTAAACTTCTAAATCCATCAAAATAGTGTATTGTCATTGGGAATACACAAGTGTACACTTCAAAACATCAGGATGTCAATAAGTGGGTGAAAAAATGATTTGAAAATTCCACCTTTACATATGTGTGGCAAATAAATTTCAATCAAAGTGTATAATTTTTTTTTGTTTTCTATTAACAGACACTAATTATTTAACTTCATTTATTTTTCACTATGCAATGAATATGAACATTTCATTAATATTATTAGATTCCGTGTTAGATCGCACATTTATTATACATAAACAGCAACCCAACCGTAAGCACGCGGATAAATCTAAATAACTAGACCCTGTCACAGAAAATGGGGACTAAGGCCCATCACCTCGCAACTTCCTGTTCTGAGGATGCACGTCCTGTCATCAGTATGGGATAGATGACCTGACACCATTTCTATACCTATTAGAGTAGTGTGAACCGGTCATTATAGTAGGGGTTTCTCATTTCCGTATCTCAAGTTCCCTGCTCCTTTGTAATTCACTTATTTGGGATAGAATATGCAAAGAGAGAAATGTAATTACAACTGAAATTTTTAAAAAAATGCACAACAATAAATACCTGAAAAAGAGGATTGAGGATTTTACGAACTTTTAAAATAGAAATGCACATTAAGATATAACACACAAGCTATCGCCGATTTAGTGAAATATACCGGATGGTTATAATTAAAGTTACCCAGTTTAGACCTACGTAGTGTCCGCTCTAGTGGAAGGATGTCGAAGAAACTTGATATGTAGGTTGTATAGATCATGGGGAACAGAAATTTGCAATGAAAAAAAAATTAGTTCAAATTTCAGCAGTCAGGTGAGAAGGCGGTGCATGAAAAACAAAAAACACAATTTGGAACTTAAAAACTTTATTTCATTACAATATATGCTCAATGTGCATTCCATTTACGTCAAACACATGTTCAAAGGGTGTTATGGGATGTTCAAGGAAGGGTTTATCGATCAATTGCAGCAACATGACGTGTTATGCTTGCTTTCAATTCATGTCCGTATGCTTCCTCCGTAGACACGATCTTTCAAGAATCCCTGCAACCAGAAATTACAGAGATTCTAGTCCTGAGAACACGGAGGTCAGGCAGTTGGAAAATTTCTTGAAATTACCCATTGATATTCAAAGTAGGTACGAAGAAATGCTGTCACTGGTCGAGCAATGTAAGCTGGTGCACCATCTTGCATGAAGACAGTAGTCCCTAAACATTCTCGTTCTTGTAACGCAAGAATGACTTGCTGCTGGAGAAGGTCGCGGTAACGAAGGCACCCGTAACGAAACACCTTTGAGAGCCATGAGGAATGGTCTCCTCAAAAAAAAAGGGTTCCAAGAATGAAATCAGTAGAAAACCCACACCATACAGTAATGTAATCAGGATGTAGAGAGTGTTCATGCACATCATTAGGTCTTGCAGTTCCCCATATGCGACAGTTCTGAGTATTAACTGCTCCGCCTAGGGTAAAATGAGCTTCGTCCAACCACAAAATGTCCCAAGGCCATGAATTGTCAATGACTATTCTGGCTAAAAAATTCTAGCAAATTGATTTAGTTTCTCCAGGTCTGCAGGATTCAGCGCTTGCACATGATGGCTCTTGTATGGATACCACTTTACAATGGATCGAAGAGCCTTTTGTACAGTAGATCAATGGAGGGACAAATAACGTGCCCCCGCTCGATCACTTAATGAAGAATATTGCGAATCGGAGGCTATTTTGACCACGGCAGAAGCGACTTCTTCCGCAATTTCATTTGAAATCCGTTTCCGTCCTCTTCCTTGTACCAAACCCAACTCTACAGTCTCATCAAATTTAATAATCATTTTTTTCAAAGCCTGCCTGGACATAGGCCCTTTTCGTAAGTCTTTCAAGCGCCGATATTTAAACTATTGTGCAGCTGATAAATTACTGCTGCTCTGATAAAACAGTTTTATCAGTAAAGCTCTTCCTTTCTTCTCTAACGACATGGTGAAGAATGATTTCGCGGCAGTGAGTACTGGCTTTTTAAATTACTCTAAATTTGCATAACGGCCCTTATAGTACATGAAAACCGCCATCTATCGGCCGCCATCTACAACCTAAGTATCAAGTTTATTCGACATCCTTCCACTAGGGCGGACACTACGTAGGTCTAAACAGGGTAACTTTAATTATGACCACCTTGTAAATAAAAACATAACAAAGCATCATAAAGACACAGTTTTATTCTGTATAATTCAAAAACTACTTCTTTAAAAAGAACAAAATACAAGGTAACAAAATTAATAAATGTTTAACAGCAACTTCGAAGGGAAAAATTGCAAAAACAAATTAACAGACAAAATTTCTTAATTTTATTGCTACGTGCTTCGTACAAGAGTTGTAGATTTAATTTAAATTCTGAAGTATTTTATACTTTATGAATAAATCAAATTTATATTTTTAATAATTTTATACTTTGTCATTTACATATAAATATACGCATACAATGTGTGTACTTTCTAACAAATGTTTGCATTATAAATTGTTTTATAATGCTGGAAACTCAAGCCTATTATGTAAAATACACAACAATATTGCTGTACTAAGTTTACGATATTGTATGACATTCAGAATATTGAAAAATGTTGACGTTTTTGTGAAATAATAGGTGAAATAAAATGAAACAAAGAAATAGAAGGCTATCGACAGAAAACAAAAAATTGTTTTAATTTCCCGAAATAAATCTCTTTAATGTCTTTCTGAAGTTTTTATCACTCTAATTGGAAAAATTATGAATCGTCATCTCATTGTGAAAAGATAATAATGTGACCTTCCTTGACCTTCATTTTCTGCCAAATTGCATAGAAATTCAGGACGAGGAGCTTGAAATATTCAATCTCATATCATAAGAAGCCCACTTTTCATTCTATGAAGGAACCTCTCTGACAAAATGACGAGATTACCTCGCATTCCACGTTCCCGAAAGCATGCTTTGCCGGGAAAGAATATAGAACATTCCGATTTAATTTAGGCCTCCGTGGCTCATATTAGTTTTCTGGAAGATCCTCAAACTATTTGCTCCCGTCGGAATTTCAGAAAGTACGTGATGGGCTCATTATTTTTTATATCTCTTCATTCCAAAGGGTCTTGTGAAGATATAATAAATAGTCGTCGAATTGACTTTTCAGTCTGCTGTTTTTGAAATATAAGACACTGATAAATATACAATTTTAGCTATTAAAAAGGTTATAGTAATTTCAAAAGCAATATATGTAAAATTAAATCTTTACATTTATTCATCTACTGATCTTTATATAAACCAGAAAATAAATTTTTGTTTATTAGTTTAAAATGAAAAATTAATTAATAAATTCGCAATTGTTTTGTTTTGTCTAAATATTACTACATACTTATGACATAAATGGGTCATGTTAATATATATATATATATATATATATATATATATATATATA
>JAPMOR010005433.1:14274-33453 GCA_026543865.1 Argiope aurantia
TATATATATACCTCTTCTTTTGAAAATAAAGGAAATAAAGGAGGTTCAGTTTTGGAAAGCGGAAGAAGATAGAAACAATTCTTAGATATATAGAATAAAAATTCTTATAATACCATAATCACATACAAATTATAAAGCATTAATGAACTCACTTTAAAAAACATTCATTTATGATTATTATTTAAAATATTAAATCTTTCATATTGATAAAATGAAAAAAAAATAAAAGAAATCAGTATTGCTAAGCTATTAGAAAAATATTTAGTTTTAAATAATATAATATTCAAAATAATAAAAAATAATTTTAAGCATAATATCTTTCACTTCCCAAAATTCAATTTATAACTAAGAAATGGCAGAAAAGTTTAATTTAGCGTATGTAAATAAAGATTCTATCCAATAAATAATGATAAATTATCTCGTTAATTTTAAAAAAATTAAAGTTTCATTGCTGAATTAAAAAGCTCTTCCAAGTTTATCATCTTAATTTAAACATTTAAATGTAATGAAATAAACTATATTTTTAAAATCATTTCTCATATGCCTTCCACATTATTCTGTTTCTCTCTATATATACAAAAAAAAATCTTACATTTTCCAAATAAACCAACAATTTTTCAAAAAATACAGATAAACGATACAGGAACTTCATATTAAATATTGGATTGATAAAATAAATAAATGGAGCGTTAAAAATAAAATTCATTGTTTAATTCATTATTTTTAATAAAAATTATTATTCCTTTACAGTTTTTATGATTATCATTTATGATTATCAACACTTGACAAATACGTTTCTTTATTAAACACTAAATTAATAAAACTAATTGGCATATTTCATCAACTTTAAAATGAATATGTTTGATGCAAACGTTTTATTGCGTAAAGCGCAAGTGAAGGCGTTAGCGTAAGTTTTGTATTAATTGGAAATTTGTTGAAATCTCTTCAGTTTTAATTAAAAATTGGATGATGGGTCATTACTTTAATTATTTTTAGGTTTAACATGTTGACTATGTTTTTCTCACATTTAATTAACCGCCTTTTTTGTTAAAAATATCTTATATTAAAAAGTATTTGAAGCTTGAATAATTACAAAAATGATTTTTATGTTCGAGTTTCTAAAGCATATTTCTTCACTTTTTATTGTATTTTGAAACTTTATAAGCTGTTTCATATTATTAACTTATTTTGAGGGCGAAATTAGAATTAAAGTTTTAATAGGCTATCAGATAAATAAAATATTATTGCTGTAGAAAGTTTCCCACAAATATCCCGATTAACTACGAACGCAAAGCAGATATGTTGATGTAGTAATGCATTTTAAATATGAAAAAAGTATTTCTGAATTAATACTGAATTAAATTGATTGTATTAAAAAAAAAGATGCTTTTGATATATGACATGTTCTTGGCTAAATTTTTTTTAAAATTTGCAACTTTACAGTTAAAATTTGCTTTTTAATAGTTAATTAATTCTGCTGAACTCTTTTGTATATAAAATGCATGTTTGTAAAATACTATTAATGACTAAGAATTTAAACGCTTTTATTTATTAATGAAAGTTTTATATAAACAATCTTTTGAAGAAATATACAAAGTATTACGAAGAACGAAAATGTCGGTCCAAATACATTTATTATGAGTCAAAAAGTGATTTTCAATTGTAAGCATAAATTAAAACCCTTTATTTGATTTTTTTGTGAAAAAAAAATACCAGAGTATTATTTTCTTTCTCGCTTTTATTTGCCAACCCAATGTTGCCCTCGAATCATGCATGCCAATTTATAAATATTGTTTCAATTTTTAAATTTTAGCTGACAATGTAGCAGTTTCATGATTTGCTTTTCTTTTCAAACTGGCACATTCTCGCTCGATTTTTCATTGTATTTTTTCTTCATGTGATATCGCTAGATGACCTATTACTACAAAAAAGAAAAAAGAATGTAGGATTAACATGTATATTGCTTAGATATTCAGATGATTGCTTGTGAAAGATGAAAATTGTTCCATTATTGGAAAAAGGTAAGAAAGTCAGAATGATGTGCATTAGTATATACCATAAACGGTATGTCTAAAAGTAAGATTAATATTTTTTTTAAACTCCTTTGGTGTTGATTAAGGCTTTAACTTTCCCCTTTTGTCACCATTTGACCATTAAGATCAATGTAAATACCTACTTCGATGTAATAATTATTTTCATTAAATATTTCAAACAATACTTGCAAAAAAAAGTTTTATTGATCAAGGCCAACTGATTCAAATCTACCAATCACAAAGCGAATAAAATGCAAAGTTTACAAATATTTTTTTTTTATGTAATAGAAAAAAAAATGTTAAAAACACATTGCCATATTATAGTTTATTTTTTAAAGTTGAATTTATAATAACCGAAAAATAGTGTTCGATTTTAGAGATTCTATAGTTAGGGACTCGATTGCAAGGAATTATCATATTCTAAGCAGATACAACGCAAGATAAACCGACTATCAAGGATCAAACGTTTCCACTTTATTGCATCATGGATGTACTCAGAATAAAGTGCCGCCTCTTGTCATATGGCTAATGTTTGAAATTCCTCAACAATCTTGAAGCAGCCTTTGTGTGGTTTTAAATTAGGATATTAATCTAACGTATCTCGTTAGACCTGTCTTCCGAGGCTTGTGATATGTAGTCTATTCATCTTGAGAATACAATATATGAACTATTAATCATATACGTAAGAGAATACCTGGAATAATTAGATTCTGATCTGAACAATGAAATTATATTATTGAAACGACAGGTATTTCTATGAAAGATTTATACTCAAGACATTGGTGCGTTTTAATTAGTACAGTTTTGCAACGACAGCATCTTGGAAAATATTTCTTTTATAATTAGTTACAATCCCAACAAATAAATTAATTTGTTGATTTAGTTTTGTCTCTGTTTCCTAACTTTAAACTTGCGATAACTGCACTCGCTAGAATAAAAGTGATTGATCTCACTTAGATGTGCATATCCAATAATAGATTTCGAGCATTGTGTTACTAAGTAGATTGTAAAACATTTAAAAATTAAGAAAACAGCATCTTTAAATTAAGGAAATAGACAGCTGCGTGCACACTTTTTTTTTAATGTACGCAAGCATCTTTCTAACATTTTATTGGATGTGCTTTGGCCCCTTCTAGACATTTTCTATCCACCTTCAATACCTTTTTATACATTTGAAAGACTGTAGCAGTTGCATTACACTTATCTTCTCTTTTGGATACTAGATGACGATACCTGATTAGACCATCCCATGTCATCCCATAATGCATTGCAATTGTAATGAGAATGAGATGTGATGCTGAACTGTGAAACGCGCGCGTGAATGTCTTGTCTTTGTAATTGTTTAGTGTGTGAATGTGATTATTAAAGAAATGTTTCCTAAAACATTCGTCCTGTTGCTTCCTGCACAGATCATAATAATCTACATACCACCACAAGACTAATTTTTTTGGCAAAGCCATTTAAATTATATGGAAACGCATTTAAATCTGAATTTAGATAACAGTTCACCAAATGTAATATATTGACATTAGTAAAAAATTAAATTTCCTAAATGGATGCAAAAAATATATTTGTTTTTATGAATAAACGTATCAATCTGAGATTCCATTACGGAGAGTAGTATTTATATATCATCGAAGATAAAACAATGTTTACAAGACTATTCAATCAAAATTCAAAAATGATCTTAAATTGCTGTCTATTTGGAAGTAAAAGGGCAATTATAAAAATACAAATTTTATATAGCTAGAAGTTTAAATTCCTTTCTCTTACTTGTATTAAAAATCGTTTGCTTGCCGAAAACTGGAAGCTCAAAAAGATTGAAGGAAAGCTAAATCTCCAATTTAAGGCTTCGTGATGTATAAAAGAAAACTATTCTTCTGGTGTTTGGAGATGTGCATCTCAGCAGCTGATAATTTGACACCATAGCTTTTAGCGGACAGTGGGTAGAATTGTTTACATGAAAATACTAAGAGTTTTATAATTTTTTAAAGAGTGCTTAGTAAGATGGATCTTTTTAGCGATACAATTTTATGTCCCTTAGACTCGTTTTCCTATATACAATACCGATGATTTGAAATCTTGTAGTGAAAACGATATTTTGTAAAATCTAAACGATTAAATTTTATGAAACCTTTTTCAATTTTTATATATTTTATAAAAAAGTATGGAAATAGAGAAACATGCTGAAATGTTTGGAAGAAAGCATTCTTGTATGTAATAAAACAGCGCTATATTTTAAAAGTTAGCTATCCAGATGCTCAAATATTTTCCCTTGAATGAGTCACACAGGACTCATGCTGTTGAGGAGCTCCTGGAAAGTGAAGATATCACTCGAATGGATTGGCCGGCGTGCTCCCCTGATTTAAATCCGATAGAAATGTGTGGGATGCTTTGGGGAGACGCCTTGCGGCACGATTTCATCCTCCTGGGAACACCCGACAACTTAAACAGATGCTGATTGAAGAATGGGCACTCTTACCTCAAGAACTGTTGGACAATCTGGTGCTGAGTATGGGGAGACGATGCGAAGCAACCATTGCAGAAAGGGAGGGCATATCCCATACTAAGGAACATCTGCTTGCTGTTCTTCCTCTTGGACAGACAATCATGTGTAACGATACTATGAGTTCAATAAAGCCTTTTTTTGTTTGATTCCATACTGTATGCATTGCATTCATTTCTGCGCAACTATGCTTTTGCCATTCTTTCGGAACAAAATGCTGTATCTCATTTCTGAATTTCACATCTCTCAGATGATTTCTTGTGAAGTTATGGCAAAAAACATACCTGTTGCTTAAGTTTTGCAAACCAGTGTAAGTAAACATCCGCCATATGCTGTTTCTTTTAGCAAGTAAAAAAAAATGTCGATTTGTAAGACATTCTCACAAATACATACTTTTCATAATTACAAACAAATATATGGTACTGGCTATCAGTCATAAAAGCATTTGGGATGTAACTGATTGTTGTTTTCTAAATCGATTTCTTCAGAAATCCATGAGTTTTATCTACGTATTATTGCCTATCAGGTATTCCTTCTGCTTTGAAATATTGCATTAATTTATTTTGGCTTCAAAACAAAACAAAACTCTCATCTTATTTGAAATCTCAAATTAATTTAGTTTTGAAGAAAATCTAAATTAAAAATACTTATCCCAAATTAATTCATAAATTCAAAAATTCATAACTACTTGTCTTATAAGAAATTTGAAGTTATGCGTCGAATATTTCCTGTAATATCATATAAGAAACAGCTGAAATGTGGCTTCTTCTTTATATTTAAAAGCTGTCGGTCACTTCATTTGCCATCTTTATCATTTTCTATTTTGGACATATTGTATATATATACACATTCTTAAGAAATATTTTGCCCCGCATCTAGTTCATCTTTTTAAGTCACAATAAATCTTAATTCGAATAGTTTCCATCTTTGTCTACAACAAAATGAAATTGAGTGCAACCAATATAACCAGCGAACCAGTTGGTCACCAAAGGCGGCTAGTTATAAACAGTCAGCCACTTTATAGAATACTAGTTTGATGTATCTAAAATATTCTACTTATTTGTAAGTTTATTGAAGAAAAATATACATCTCTTGCTATCCTCAAACATCCTTTCAAACACTGCTTTTTGTTTGT
This sequence comes from Argiope aurantia, assembly GCA_026543865.1. Taxonomy (NCBI): domain Eukaryota; kingdom Metazoa; phylum Arthropoda; class Arachnida; order Araneae; family Araneidae; genus Argiope; species Argiope aurantia. The sequence goes on from JAPMOR010005433.1 coordinate 19,949, forward strand.
TTTGCAAAAACTTTCATGCTATGAAAATCCGTGTTTTACTAGAAAAGAAGAAATCATTTTTGAAATTATCTTCATTATAATGATATCTTCATTGAAATAATTTAACCAAAATTATGAATCGTTAATATGTGGTAATAATGAAAGAGAGTTCTTTCTCCATTCAGTTATGAGGAAACGGAACAATCAGCCCAGTGAATAATGGTTCTATAAACCACGACATAATTGACCTCAATATGAGAAAACATTCATGAAACTTCATAAAAAGATACTTTCAATTATTGGCCATAATACTGTTAATAAGTTATTTTTTCAATGACTATATAACCTTGAGAAGTGAGATCATTTCAGGTAAACCGGTGCAGCTACAAGAAAGCTACATCGGTCTTTCCTGAAAATACACGGATATTAGTGAATTATCTGGACGCCACTATAGCAATGATATGGGTATTACGGTTGAATTTGAATGGTCGTACCAGCCCTCCTTCCGTAGGTAGTATGTCCCGGCATTGGTGGAGAATATAAACTTAGCTCCACATTATTATTATATTCAGCAGGGTGCCTAGTAGTAAGAATCACATACCAGAAGCTTCAAATTCCCATATCTGGATCACAGCCATTAGAGGTTTGTTTATATAAGGCGACTGGTCAGTTCATGGTTGTTTTTCAAAAAAACTTTAATATATGGCAAATACTGATTTCTGGGATTAGCTATTAATAAAATATTTTGGAGAAAATAACTTCATCCTTTGATCTCTAAGTATGTGAAGTGTTATAATAGAATAAACCATTTTGTTTTAAGGAATAATATTTAAAATTCAATAATAGCAGAAAAAATATTTGCTGTTGTTATTTACAGCAAATAATTACTTTTATCATAATAACGAAGGAAGTAACGAAGTTAAATAAGCTTCATTCCATAATAAAATCGTTGAATGCTATCTTACTGTTCCAACAGGTTACCTTAAGGTGGACAGCAAGCAGGTTGATCATTCAGAACATTTAAATTGAAGAATCGAATTCCAATCGGAATCAGTGATTCGGATTCTAAGAATCAAATCTGAATCACTGGCTTCTAGGTATTTTTGTAATTATTTTTAACTATTGACTTAAGTTGCATATTTCAGCCTTTTTTTCCTATAAACTTTATTTTACATTTTACTTGTGCTAAGTATCTTTAATAACATTGATATGTTAGAGAAATTAAATCCACTAAAATGTTTTGCTGTTTTTATTATTAAGATGAAAAAAATATTTAAATGCCATTAAAAATTACATCACAAGTAGTTTCAATCAATAAATGTACTGTTGAAGAAGTTAACAATTGTACATTTTTATGCAGTCTCCCATTTCTTTTAATCATATTTAGTAAAATATTTATAATACTATTTAATTATTAACAAAAAAACCCCTCCTCTTGCAACTAAACCGAGCGAGATGTGTAATTTCCAATTGCACTATTTTAAATAGTTTTAAGCTATTTCAATTGGGTTGACCTAGTTAAAATGTGTACGAAAAACTTTTGATTGGTCTAAAACAGAGTATACACATTCTAGAATTTAAATATATAGCGATCTCCTGACTTTGTTTTAAAAAATGAAGAGACAATAATCTTAACTAAGATCATTTTAATTGCAAAGAGGAAAATATTGTTAAGAAAAAAGCTACTATTAAACATTATTTAAACCTACATCACATTTCCACAAATTGTGAAAAGATAGATATACATTCAAGATATTAAGGAGACACCCCGAAAATAAAATCGGTATCCTTATTTTGGGAGCCCTTAGTCTTAAAATTTGCAAATCAAAAATATATAATTCGGTACATTTGGGTCTCAAAAAAAAAATGAAATATTATTCTGACATGAACTGTTTACTGTGTAGACTTTCAGATTTTCAATAAAAATTAAGAAAGCTTAGTCTTTTCAGATATTCATTTATTGATTCAAACAGTATCAAATATAATCCTTTACACCATTTAGAATATTTTTTAGTTGAAAAAAAAAGATTCAACTCGAACATCATAGAAAGTAGTAATTTTCAGCTGTTAAGACGGAAGCCATATGTTTTGAAGATATTCCCATTTATTATACATGTCTAACTATCAGGCTATTTTTTATGATCAGTTAATGCTTCCATCACTTGTAATATAAAAAAAATGAAATCTAGCATTGAACTTCAAAAAAGATTTGATGATAGTGGAAGGATTTTGAGCGAAAGTCGACATTAGTGGCTAAACTGAAAATAATAAACTGAAAGTTCCAAGTTATATTTAAAAAAGAAATTTATGAAAAATGGTTTTTAAAGTATAGTTTTAATATTGCACCTAAAGTACAAGTTTTCAGTTTTAAATATATCCCATATCTTTATCTTTGATTTAGAATACATTTTCAAAAATACTATGAAATCTTGAAATCATGTTTTCTCAAATTTACAAACAAATGGTGAAAAAAATGAAGCCTGAAATCAATATCGAATAAGATTTATTAATTAATTTCTAATTAAGTTTCATAAGTTTTAAAACAGCGTAATGTACGCTACTTTAATATTTACACTAGTGTACAAGATTTCAACTCCTAGGACATTAAGACTTGAGTGAAAAATATTTTACAAATTTCCATTTTTAAGTGGCTGAAGCAGATCAAATTAAATAAAAGTGTAGGGAAATGATACTTTAAACTTTTATTAAGTGAAACAATTTCGATTAAATTCAATTCGCTGAATTTTATTAAAAGGAGTAACATTAAAGAATATGGTTTCAAAGATGTCTCAATACCTAGATAGCTTATATGCTATTTGAATTGATCTTGCAAAGTTTGTTTATGTGTACAAGCATACGTCACAACATGTTTGAATTAGTCAGTGTGATATTCTGCTGGATTCCACAATCTAATTTACGAAGATCACAAGTGCCGTTGTTGACAAAGCTGCCCATGTTGACAAGTAGTTGTGTGTTGAAAGAATCCACATCCAATTCTTTAAAACGACAGACGCAACAGTTAAAGAGATTAGATGCAGTGGATTCTAAAGTAAACAACCTATCCAAATACTGACTGCTAAGATAACATGAAATCAACATCAAAATGCAGTTATTTAAAATTTATTTAATTAGTGAATATCAGCTCTTATTTAAAAACACGTGGATATTAAATAATTTCAATTTGCAATACTTTATAAATAATTTGAATTAATATGAGACAGAAAAATAATTATTTATGTCTTAGCAATTCGATTCCAAAATGGGAAATGAAGTGGGAAAACCCTTAATATTACTTTATTTTAGATTTAAAGTTGGTTTTGATTCAGTAGTACTAATGGGAAATTAACCAACCTTTTCTTTTATCTATATGCTATTGAATCAGAATTATTGCTCATTCAATGTGAGGAGGTGCAGAATCTTCAATGTTACATTGGCGAGTGCAATTATTAAGAGGATGTAAAGTATGAGATGGAGAGTGTTTAAATGACAAAAAGTAAGATTGTAAAAAATACAATTATGTTTGCGTCTCTAATAAAAATAATTATATGATGGCACATGGCATTTACTGCATCATCATCATCGTACTGAGAAATATGGTCATGACGCAAGATTCATTCTGCCCTATAGCAAGGAACAAATCCAAACATTTCTGTTAGATGTAAAATTGCCCGAAACAACTTAATAAAATTACAATAAATATATGGCGATGAACAAATATTTTTCATCCTTAATTAAATGTTCATGAAAATGTTTAAATAATATTTTAATGAGATAACTAGGAATAAACATGGCATTCCAATTATTTGTTTATTTGAAATAACAGAAAAAAAACAGAATAATTAGAGAGTAACTACAATATTTTTAAAGAACCTCCCAAGAAGCTCGACATATGCTGATAATGGATGTGGGTATTATCTTGAAGCATGATTCTTTTGTGGGATAAACTGCGCCTCTGTATGGAGAGAAGATCCAACTATTTTGTAACTGCACAGAGATAAAAAAAAAATAGTATGAGGTGTCTCCTGAAAAATTTCTTATATTTGTTTCATTAAAGGACTCATCTTCCAATTTCATCATAAAATTAGGAACCTTAAGTTAGGTAACGATACTTTGCATGGTATTGCGAGATATATTGAATTTCGGCGTACAGCTAGCAATTTTACCGAATCTTTCGTGAGAATGTATATTTTCGACGCTCTGTTTCCGACGAATTAACACAAAAACTACTTTTGTAATCACAAAGCAATGTACCAAATTTCTTTATTTCAAGTCATTACGCTTAAAAGTTATTACCTTAACATGATACGAGAGAACAAATTGACAGATGCTCCAACGTTTGATATATTTGGTTTGAAATTTAAAAAGTATATATTTTGTATGCTAAATTTATCTACAAAACGCAAAGAGTTATCTCTTAGCTTTTTGTAGTTATTGAATTCACCTGTACTCGAATGGCCAGGCATATAGATATCCTACGAATAAATTTTGTTCAAAATTTGAGATAAATCTACAAATTTAATCACAATTGTTTGAACCGATTTTCAGTCGCTCAGCAAAAAAGAATTTTCAAATCGTATTCAAAACAGATATGCAGACAAAAATGAGTTTCTGAGATTTAGGAAGGTTTGAAATGTGGAGATGCGTCAATTTCTCGTGTTCGAATGTTTTAACGATTACAGGTAAAAGATCTATTGAAACAAAATTTGTAAGCCCAGTATTTATAGTTTAAGAAATGACTTATGATTTCTTTCACGCACTGAGAACTGCGTTATTTACATTTAAATCTAACTTTTAAGTCGATTCTTCCTATTCGATTAAGCATGGTGAAGTCCTATTTTGAAGTTTCTAGATAAAAATTACTATTATTGTCTGAAAATTATATATGTAGTGACGAACGCCTGATGACGAGCGCCATCTGCTGGCCAACAGGTGTTTATGCTTGTTAGACGGAGTGCAGATGAGATGGATCTGAACGAAAGTCAGGACGTGTGAGACGAGACGGGTCTCTGAACGAAAGACGCGACGTAACACGTGAATTAATCCTTCGACGTTTTCGACGAAATCTATTTAATGTTCATTTCTTTTGTTAATGTAATTGTTCGTCCTAAATGTAATTAAATGTGCGTGATTCTAAATAGTAGTGATTCTTGAGTCCTACATATATATATATATATATATATATATATTTCAGACAATAATAGTAATTTTTATCTATAAACGTCAATATATATATGTGTGGTGTGGGGGTGTAATTTAATCGATATATGACCAGGTAAAATGATTTTCTAATAAAATTGGAGCACTGAAAGTAGAATGGAAAAAAGATACTAAAATACATTAGATTTACACTGAAACAACTGCAAATGGTTTTCTAATGAAAATTTTATTATATCAGCGAAGTATCGGTACGATTGATATTAGCATGTATATATTTGCTCTAGCAATATGATTTTCTCAGTTTATACCTTTTAAAAGATAATTTCTTTTTATTTATTTTACATGATTTTCTTTTAAATGTCACATATATTTAAATGATATATAGATATATTTTAAATATGTATGAGGCACTTGATTGCTTTTTTTTAAATGATATTTGACATACTGCTTTATACTATTCATTGCAAATTAAAACTCAGTTAAAATATTTCCAAGTAAAGAAATTTCTCGTTCCAAAATTATTCTTTTATTTCCAAAAGTTTTTAATTGCCATCTGTGTATCTTTAAAATAGTTATTACTAACATTTTATGCTTAAGAAATCAAATTTATTCAAACAAACAACTTAAAATTAAAAAAAAATTACAGCTTTAATTCAAAATACCTAATATAAATACGGCATACGTTTTGAAACGCTTTCATGTTTTGAGGCGTTTACAGTACCAATGAGTGTTTGGTACTAATAAGAAAGATTAATTATGTGGTCATTCACTTAAAGATATTGACTTTAATTAAGTACTGAAATCACATAAAGGATTAATTTTAAAGTCCCTGACACATAATTGAGAGTAAAGAAAATTACATAAGACTATAGGATTTCATAACCATACTTAATCTTTGAATATTCAGTAATAATCTTATAGTAAATGTTTAATAAGCTCTTCTTTATCAAAATAATAATAATTTTCAAAATTATTTAGATATTTTCATTGCTATAAGGATTTCTTCTTATTGATAATGGAAATGGCTAATAGAATACTGATAATAATAAGTTTAGTATGTTAGCATTTCTTCATTTCATTCTCACAAGCCTATTGGGTCTAAAGTCAGTCGATTCTAGTTATATCTGCATGTAGTTAGATTATTGAATATGTAAAGAACCACCAGATCCGCAAAAGTATTTATTAATGAAATCAAATTATTCCACTAACTTATAAGATCTTTTATCAAAACGCTTAGATTTCAAAGTATGAGTACAACCGTATTTTGTCAAAGTGTATATTTTATACCTGCTTATTATCTGCATGTTCAACTATTAAATTGAAATAATAGTAATTTAATAGGGTATATACAATGCCTTCATTTAGAATGCATGCAATGTGAGTAACAGTGCAAGTTCATTTACTATAATACTTGAAACAATGCATGAAACTTGTTCATCTTTCTAACTCTTTAACTGGTAATATTATACGAATGAATCATCAATATATTAATTGTAAATGAAAAAAACATACCTAAATATGATCTAGTTAATGTGGGAAGTATTTACAGGTTAAAAACTGCTAACGTCTACTCATTAATTGAAATTAATTGAATTGAAAATTAATTGAAAACTATATACGTGGAATTGAATTCAAAATTTCCTTTCTTTGCTGAATTCAAAAGATATTCCAGATTTGCAACTTGCACACAATAATGTATTGTCATGAAAGTATCATGTAGATGATATACATATCTTACTCAACCCAACAAAAGAAATATAAAAGAATTTGTCTAATAAACTAATAATTTGACTGTTCATTCTTCCATTGAAAATAATTCACTTTAATTGGAATGAAAAGTCCCATCTCAAGTAAAGTACAGAGATATTAGAAAAAGGAAATGGATATACAAGTCAGCTGCCAACCACAAAAGGAAAGTGGGGAAAGGGTATTATCTATATTTATTTGGAATATGATCATTCACAGAAAGCCGGGTAAATATTCTGAGAATTTAAAGGTTTGGATTCCCAGACTATCGCTAATCCCTGACAGAAGAAAAACAGAAATTTCTGAGTATAAATTGTCAAGAAAAGCTGCTATTATTTTGATATATTACTATATCAAATGAACAGCAGCTAGCATATTTAAGGGGAAACTCTGTTTTAACTGTGCCTCTCATGATGCAATATTAATGTTCAAAATTTTCAAATGTGACGATGTTTGTGATTTTTCAGTTCAGACAATCACCTCTCTTTGTGTCACGTTTTTCAGACATATTCGAAATTGATGTATGAGCCAATTACTAAACCAATGTAGCTTGGACCCCTCATTTATCTGCATATGAACAGAGCAAATCATATTTTGTACATATATTAATAGTATTTTTCCTCGTATTTTTTAGACTTTATTTCTGTGTATTTGCCTAAAGATAGTGGCGTATATACTTTTATGCTTTATCTATTTGTATTTTGAATATTTTATTCCTATTTGATCATGCTTATCTGATTGTATTATATCATTTACTGTATGTGTCCATTGGTATGTGAACAATCTTGTTTTATTTTTTGCTTGTATTTGTGTATTTTCTTGTTTCCCCCATTTTCCTTTGCATTTGTGCCTGCGTCCTTTATGTTTTAAATTTCTTCCACTATCAACTGTGTACTGACTTAAGTTTGTAAGCCTTGGGATGTACATGTTGACACACCAAGGAGTTCGTACACCTAGAATCAATAATAATAATAAATTAATAAAAAACTCGAAATATTTTAATGCGTTTATACCTATGAGTCAATACTATTATTCATAAATTCTTTTGTAGATCGAAAAGTTTAATTTTCCCAGAAAAAATCAATTCATTGAACCATTCTGAAAGATGGAAATCTTCAAATTTCAAAATAAAAAATAATTTTCCTAAGATGATAAATTATATGCCGTTTCGTTTTAAAATACTCATTGATAATAAAGTAGATACACGTTTTTCACATAAAAGGAAAGTTCTTTAAGAGACACACATACAAGATAAATAAGAAACACAAAGAAACTTAAGCCATAAGAGATTTAAAATTGAAAGACTTTATTCAGTTTTTGTATTAACTTCTAGAAATAATATAACCTGCATTTCTTTCATTCAGATGCATGCAACATTCCCACATGAAACCTAAGAATAGCAAAAATATCAGAACGAAAGAATATTTCTACGAACCTAATTGCTTTAACTTAATCTTCAAAACTGATAAAACATCGAAAGATAACTTTCAAAACAGTATCCAGAAACAAATTAATTCTGATGAAATTAAATTCCTTAACAAGTAAAATCTAGGTAGCTAATTAAATGAATAAATGAGGAATTGCAGGATATGCTATTCGGATCTGGTAAATCATAAAAATAAAAATTTATTTTGAAGACTGAAGAGAAAAATGGAAGTTTTAAAATAAGCAATATTATAAAGGATTTTTCAAGCATTTTTCATTAAATTTCTGTGATAGAAATTCAATTATGAAAATTCAATACTGTTTTTGGAAATTTGATATTTCATATTTGTTAGTTTTCCAAATAAGAACAGCAGTTTTCAAATAATTAAAAAACAAAAGAAAACAAAATATTTCCGAGAATGAAGTAAATAGACTGAAATGCATAAAATATATAAAAATAGATTGCGAACGGAAAACAAAATTTTTTACGTTAGAAAAGCAAATTTTTAATGATATATATGATAAAATTTAATAAGGTATTGAAAGATATTTTTTTAATATTCAGTGCAATGAGATTTCAGATGTTTAGAATATAAAATATGTCAGGTTTCATTATCTCGCGTAAGTAACCGAAAGTTTCAATAAATCATAAACAGAGTTTCAAGTTCAACGTAGAATTACAATACATTTTTGGAATATATATTAAATTAATGCATTTATAATAGATTTACATTGATATATTCTATAGACTTCAAAAACTGAAACAAAAATTTGCTGAAAAATTAAAATATACTACTTTAACCTTTTGTACCTGATTATATTCCTAGGTTTGATACCATATGAAAGTTATATCATGTGGCATGGTAAATATATCATGTGGCATACAAACATGGCGTAGTGTTTCAAATATATTATTATATGAAATTAATAATTAATCCATCATGACTTGTTAACAAAAGTTATATGGAATTTTCTAGAAGCTCAAGTATTAGTTCATCTTTTATTAAATCAGGAACTTTTTTTCAATTAGGCTCTTTTATTCAATATTTATCTTTTTATTCAATCATGAATTAATTTTAATTGCATATTAATAATATTGCATGATTATTTAATTGCATATTTTTTATCTTGCATATATTTATATTTAAGCTATATTCACAGTTGGATAGTTAAATAAATTTTATACATATTTTCATCTTGAAATTAATCAACATTGACTTGTTATAAAATGTATAGTTACATATATCTAGAAAATAAAAGGAAGGCATAACAAAATTTAAACCATTTTCCTAATGAACATATATATCTCGGTTATAAGACACAAATAATATTATTGTTGCAGAAAATTCTTACATAGGTCCTGAATGATGAGAAATCAAACAACAGTCTCAAAAATAAAAGACGACTCTTTAAATAGGACGCAACACAGATTAAGTCTACACAAAACATATTTTGTTAAAAATATCAGCACACAAGCAAGAAACCGATAATAAGCTATTACAGCATAAAGCACCTAGAGAGCACTGGTTGGAGAGACTTCGAACTGCAACACATTAATCTTTATACAGGTGACACTACTGGCTGCCTTCGATTCTGTATATCTTATTTTTATAACAACAAGAAGAGAAGCAACAAAAAGAGAAGTAAAGAAGTTTCTAGAGCAAATGCAGTTATCTCCAGCAACACGTATCAGGCAAATCAGTAGTAAGCACTGTAACTGCAAAAAGCACTCAGACAGAATTTAATTTCCCTCTCTTGCCTCGGCTGCATTCTGTCTCTACAACTCGCTGACAAATTCAATATGATTCAGATTGCTCGCTCAGCACATGACTCAATGCTGCCTCAATACTGGACCGACTCTAGCTCTCTCTCCAGATTTTTGCCACGACAAGTTTAGTTTAGTTATATTAACGTCCCGTTTGAAGCAACACAAGGGCTATTTTGGGATGGACCTCGTAATTTTGAACCGCGGTCAGATGACGAGGACGACACCTGAGCTGGCACCCCCTCTCCACACCACACCACACCAACGGGAGGACGTTTGGTCACGACGGATTTAACGTGCAACAGACCCCCTTACAAGACGGTTCTTTGGTGGAATCGAGTCTCGAACCTGAAACCCTCCAGTTCCGAAGCCGAGACCTTACCACCAGGCCACCGCGGTTATGTAAAGATAATCAAAATTCGCCATTCCTAATTGACATACCGCCAAAGTTCCTGTAAATACTGGATTTCTTTTTTGTTTGCCAAAGTTTTCAAATGTCCCGCAAATTCCGGGGAGTGCTGTACAGAACCAGCATTTGAACGCTATCAACAAAACAAACATTAATACATTTTTATTAGAAAAAGATGTAAAATAAATTACGTTAAAATTTTTATGTAATAATGTTTAGTTAAAAGAAAGAAAAACAATTAATATCCTGCCAGTTAGGAAAAAAATCGATTATCTTAATCGTAAAACAACAATTATTAATCTTAAGGCCAGGGGTTGGAACCCTTTGAAAACGCTGTATTATCCCCAACTCTCTCAACTACACGTCTAATCCAGTAAAGATTTTGAAGATTACCTTATTTCAAAGGGATATATGAAAATTCGAAATCCTTCTTGGGTTTCTCTCTTTTTTTCTTCAAAATCAGTTAATTTTCAAACATCCTTTACTTTTCTAGTTGTATTTACATTTAAAATTTTGACTTCCTTCTTCATCTCAAATATTCGAATTTGTTTTAAATTTTAAAATATATAAACATACATTGTTCAGAGGATGTTTTTATTTACTTTAACAAAAGGAGAAAAATATTTGAACTGAATGCACAAAGCTTATTAATAACATTATTTCTAAAGATATAATTTTGCAGTTAATATCATCCAAAAATAAGCATTTTTCCTATTCCTCAATTTTTAACAATGTATTTAAAATATATAATATAGAACGATGAAAATGGTGGCGAAAAATATAAGAACTATATTTTTTATATCTTATTTTATTGTTTCTAGGATATAAAAATTCAAGAAAATTTCGTTATTTATTATTATATAAGAAAAAACGTTTCATTGGCAAGTGCTGTCTCTTTTGTTGTTAATCGTACTAGGTAAAATACAATTAACGGATTCACCAATCAATGATTCATGTGCAACAAGTACAACATCAGTTCCAGCCAGTTGACTCCTCCAGATAATTGCCTTGAATGATTCTCGGCGACCAGAGGAGAAATGACATATAGCGGATAGCATTTACAAAGCACTCTCATTCTAAGCAACGATTTATCTGTAGATGCTGCCTCTTCAACTATTGCTATATTTTCTTTAATAAATATTCTTGAACACCGTATTTTTAAAAGTAAATATTTTTATTTAAAGGAGGGAATGCATAAAATGTACTTTCCATCAGCGAATTACGATAATTCAAGCATGAAAAAAATTTCAATTCTAAAGCCTTATCCTAAATTGCTTTAAAATTCAAAAAACAAATTTAGAAAGAAAAAGGTTTATACAATTGTATAAAAAAAGTTGTTCAAAAAATTTGAAAATGCTTTATCTAAGGCATTAATTTATCAACAGTTACAATTCAAATTATGATCAAAATCAATATGACTATATAAAGAAAAAAAACCTTTTTCATTAGTATACTTTCATGAAATCAAAATTAACAAAGATTCATCAACATATATTATTAAAAAAATTATTCACTTAAATCTTTCAACAGTTCTCTTATGTATCAAACAAATATGATCCAAAATATGATCAAAATCAATATGAAAGTATGAAGAAAAAAAAACTCTTCTTTTTCAATTAGAATACTTTAATCAAATCTTAATAAAAAAATTATTAACAAGTAATATCTGGAAGAATTATTCGATTAGAGTTTTCTTACAAATAATATCCATATCATGTATTCAGATAACAGCCAATAAGATAAGAAAATTTTCCATTTGCTAATTATTTTATCTTCATTCAAATGAGAAAAAAAATACTATTCAGCCTTAAGAAAATGCAAAAAATGCTAGTATTTGTTGTTGTTTTTTTAAATTAAAACCTAAGCTATAACTTATTTTTTTAATTACAGTCAGTTTTTTCTCTCTTCTGGTATCAAACTAAGACAGATCATGATTTGAAAAAATCAATTATAATCTTGCAACCAGTTCAAACCTTTTATTCATGTTAGCGGAAAATAATGTTTCCTCAATTTTTTTCCTCGTAAAAAAATACAAAGTTGACCAAACACAAACTTTCTAATTTAAGGTAAAAAACGTAGTAAGTATTCGTCAAAGCAATAAAAAAGAATTCAAATCGAAGTAAAAAATAAGTTAACTATCCTTTACTCTAAAAAACATACATGATTTCTCTCTCAGCTTCAAAGAAAAAAAAATATCGATGTCCCTTTTAAAGCACTTTTTTTTCCCATTTATATTTTTTTTACTATAAGATGGAATTGATCATATTCATGTCTGAAAACACGACAAAACTGGGATCAAGCCCGCTTAACGGCAGGAATGATCCCCAATCGAATTGGTTGGCGTCATGCTTTGCTACTAGTGCTTCTCTTGATTTTCATCCATTCACTGGCAGGTCGTTATCGGAGAGACGCTGTCATTGGCAGAGAGAAGCAGTTATTCAAGAGTGATGAACGGCAGTCAGTAGCTGCTACTCCTGCCTTATTAGAAGTCATGCTTCATATTTTGCCTTCGATCTTCATTTCGCTTCTACGCTTCTTGTAATTTGCGAAGATCCTTTCGTCTCTATAAACAAGAGTTTTTATTCCCTCTTGATATTTGCTCTCATTTGTTGTAATTTTCATTAAAATATTATACTTGCTTAGTTTATAAATAATTCAAATTATAGTAAAAGTGAATCAAATATAACTCTGATTGAATATTTTTAATATAAAAATGGCATGAATGTCTTCTTAGAAAAGATAAAATTTGAGTGGATTCTGATAAGGTTTTGTTAAAGCTTATAAAATATTTCATGATGTTCGATAATTGGTCTGTTAATTAATTGCAATCCATTTTTTGATTTTTAACAGAAATACGTGTATATCTTAATTTATAAGACGGTGGTATTTTTTACATAACTTTTAATATTTCTAACAATCACATACCATGGTTTATTAATATTAACTATATCACTTTCACCTGTGTATTTTAAGTATTTAAATGCACTTAAATATTGGAAAGAAACGTATAGATATCACGATGAA
>JAPMOR010005433.1:37932-67153 GCA_026543865.1 Argiope aurantia
TTACATCGCGATACAAGAGCAAAGTCCCAAAAATTTTACTTTTCAGTTATCTTTCTATAAGATTCTGACTCTTTACCAAGTGTCGATATAGGCATGGGAATCTTAGGTATCTTTGAAAGGTATCTGCAAGTGCTAGGGATTTTTTTTATTCCTTCGCTAGGAGGGTGGGAAATTGCATAAAGCATCAGTTTTCTAGGGCAAGTGTTAAAAGTAATTAAATAAGAAAGTGGGAATTGGATCAGGAAATAAGAGATCATTTTAGAATAAATTTAACATGGGCTAAATTGTGACAAAAATTATGAATTTAATTAAGATTTGAAATAAATTTATAAGTAACATTACGCACATACACACAAACATTAATGCATTATCGAAATGTACAGGAAATTTACTTTTATTTTTTCCATTGCATCTTTTATTGTTTATATTTTATATTTATACTTTTTAACCCGTAACACTCCAAAAAATAATGAGATGCTTTACATACATATGTGAAGATAAGTATTACTTTATTGCATAGAAATCTCAGAAACAGTTGTTATTTTATTATAATTCCTAAAATTTAATGTGAATGCTTTTGCTACTCTCAGATTTTTATACTAATCACTACCAAAAAAGAATGTAAAAATGATGCATATTACACAATGACAGTCAGGCTGGGTACAGGAATGATAAGGATTAATAACATAAAACTATCACAATATGTATTTTTTACAAAATATTTCCTTCCTTTAATTTAAATCCATAATACATTTTATTCAGGATTTGGCTCCGTAAACGATAATTTATTACTTCAAGAATAGTTTTTATTAGTTTTTTCTAACAGAAAATTTTAAAACGGCTCATTTACTGTCAGTCCATACTATAAAGTTAAAACAAAATATAACTTAGATTTATATAAAATGTGTTCTTAAAACATGAAATTAAATTAGTATATTTGAATACTTATTTTTGTTTTATTCCACGATATGAATTTAAATATCCATAATGAAATTCTAAACATTATATAAATTGTTGTATTTAATTTGAGAAAATGTAAGAACGGAAGAATAAAATTTTTCATAATGTACTTGCCTAGAATTCCCCTTAATATTTATGTTCTCCACAGAATTTCCTATTACCTGCATAGAATGTGGAGACATCAAAAATGATTTTCAAATAAGACATGTGAAAGCAAATTGTATAATTCTTGCTACGATTGATATTCAAATCAATAAATAGAGTCAGGGATTTTTTTTTCGCATTCATTAACTGTCTTGAGTCATATTCTTTAAGCGTGTCACGCTTCTCAACTCTGAGATATCGTAGATTTTTGACTTTCATTTTGTTCTTACTTTCTTCTTTCCTTCTACTTTTCCTTCCTTCTTGGACGGTAAGTGATGTATTTTCCATTAAATGCTGTTATCAAGTTTTTTTTCTCACCGAAAGCAAAAACACCATGCACCTACATGGCAACTCTTTAAATGCATGGTACAATTTGGCCCCGGTGCAAGCTGTCAGCTAACCACCCAAGGTCAGGTAAGGATCAGATGAAAAGGCCAGCATTTGGGATTCTGTGTAAAAGGTGATGGACATTTCTTTTGGAATACTTAATGACAGGATCTGAAACAAAACTTGTCCGCCATGATTAGATTAATAGAATCATATCTAATCACTAATCTTAAATTTCCGTAGACACTTTAAGGTCATGCCTTATTAGGATTCTTAATACACATTACCATCGTGAATTGATTTTTAATCGGGGTTTACAAATTCCTTTTAGTTTATCATTAAAAACAATTTTTCGGAAGGAAAAAAATTATATGTTTTTTCCTTTGGTTATAAATAAGTCCAGAAATACATTTTTTTTAAATTCTGGTTATTATTTGTTTTATCGCAAATGAAACAAAACATTAAGTGCTAATTTTAACAGTAAGGCATATTCCGTTGATAGACACAAGTCGTTCCATTCCTCGTAACGTATTATATCCAATGCAAGATTTTAAACGCGTCTCTTGAAGAATAGGTAGGAAGAAAAAAAACCTGTGAAATGAAATGAAATGTTTGTCATAATTATGTGCTTTTGTCTACAAAATACCTTAGTCTGTCATAAAATGCACCTATGTTGCCGGGATATATAAAGGCAAAGTATTATAATAAAAAATAATATATATATAATGTAATATATATATATATATATATATATAATAAAGATAATAGTTTCATTTTATATAGTCAATTTTCACTAAATTCTGTAACCGAGCAATTACATCATTTTGAATAAAAACAAACAAAATTATACAATTTAACGAAGAAAAATATATTATTTATATATTGGAAATTATTTGAAATTTTCTTATAATTTAGGAAAAAATAAGCAATTGCTACAGAGTATATTTCAAAACTAGGAATTAAATGAAGTTTGCTTTTCTTCTTTTGAAAATTATTTTCTAATAATTTTATATTTAATCTTCTGAAAAAAGTATTTCCATTAAATTGGAAACTTCTCTACATAAATTTCTGTAAAGTAAAAATCTTGCGCCATAAAAAAATAAAAAAATAACTAACTATAAATTAATAATAAAAACGAAAAAATATTTATTAAAATATATTTTTATAACTATTTTATTAATGCTCTTTTTATAATATGTATATTTAATAAGAATTTCGATGACCTCTGATATGTGCGCAGGAAATTCACAAGATAATAAATTTTCAAATAGGATTTACATTAATTATTTCAATAAGAAGTTTTAAACGCAAATTTTAAAATTTATCAATTGCGATAAGAGTTTTTTGTTTCTCATCCCTTTTTCCAAATTAATGTTTCCTTAAAGTAAAGATTATTTCTTTAGAAAATTTATACCTTCCCTACAACTTCAAAGAGAAAATTTTTTAAATTTAATAAGAACTTCTTCTTGTATGTCTTTTCTGTTTTGTATTGAAATATCTTTTACTAAACATTTTCCGAAATGTAATAAGTTTAAAACGCCTATTAGATATCTTTTTATTCGCCTTTCTTTGATTATCTTAAAATGAAAGAAAAATTAAAGAGAACTCCACCGTCAATCGCTTGAAATATTCCTGAAATTCATTTTATACAGCATTTACACGCAAGGTTTATCAATTTTTTGTTATAAACTTTGTGCACTAAGTATGAAATATGTATCCTTCTGTACATTATACTATTCTCAAAAATAACAGAAGGAAAAAAATAAGAATTCTCACAAAATTGAAGATATTATAGCTGTAAAATCATGGTTGAATAAAATCATACGCATATAAATGAAACTGTATGGAAATGAAAAATAAAATTTTATCTATTCAGTTAAATCAAATATATATTTTTTTTCTTTCCACAAAATATGACTCAGGAATACAAAATTAAATATTTTTATGAATATTTTTGATTTTCTTATGTAAAAATGAACCTTTTCAGTCTTAATTAAACTTGCTTCTCGCAATCATTTTGAATGTTCATAGAATTTTGAGTAATAAAAAATCGATTAAGAAGATAAAACTGAAAATCATTGGGAAAAAACATTTACTTAAGTATCAACACAATTTGCTGAAAATAACATAGATAATTTTAAAAAAAATTAATAATCTGAATTAATTATGTCGTATTTTGAACTGTCATATTAAATATCATTAAAAAATTTAAATTGCATTAAAGTATTGCATTTGAAGTGAAGATTTGCTAGAACCTAAATGGAACCTAAAAAAAATTACTGACTATTGATTTTGTTTTCAGCTTTTGTATACCCTAACTTGTTAAAAAGCAAAATTTAAAATTACCTTTTAAATTTTTCGTTTGTCTGAATAATTTTTTGGCCTCTTTGCATCAATTGAATTGCACTTTTCTATTGAAAAAAAATACATTTCAGAAACTCTATTTGTTTAAGATGTCGAGTTGACCTTCCAGACTATGTCTCTAAGTGTGCACTGATGTCGATGACCAGATAAGTGGTGGATAACTCTAATTTATCGTTTATTTATATAAACGCAATTGCTTTCTAAGGAAAAGTTTAGATTAAAATGTTTTAAGTCGATAAAGATACCTATAAAGTGAGCATTAAAATGTCAAATAATTTGGAAATATAAATTCCAATTTCTTAAACTCGAAATTTTTGTATTTCTTTTAAATATGTGTTACATATAAAAGTAAAACTAATAAAAATTTCAGATCAGCATCAACATTATTTAAGAACTTCGTCTTTAATAAAAAAAAAAAAACCAAGGTCGCGAAAAATGTCTGTCAGAATTTCAGGACAAAAACAATCTTATGCAAAAACATTACTC
Source organism: Argiope aurantia (assembly GCA_026543865.1). Lineage (NCBI taxonomy): Eukaryota > Metazoa > Arthropoda > Arachnida > Araneae > Araneidae > Argiope > Argiope aurantia. The sequence goes on from JAPMOR010005433.1 coordinate 42,214, forward strand.
TATGATTTCAAATTGCATCATATTAATCGATTATCCAAAAAAAGTGGTGCAATTTAACCTGTTAAAGAAAAAAGTAATATTCTAAAGCGACTGATTTTCGAAAAATATTTAAAAAATAAGATTTGCACATGAGTGTAACTATCTTTGCTAAAGTGTATTTAGGCTTAACAACTGAGATACGATATTATTTTCAAACCAAATTTTCACAGTTCTATTTCAAAAATCGTTATTTTAATGGCATTTCAAATCGCAAAAAATAATATTTAGCGTAACATTCTTTTTTATTTATTTATTTTCCTTCCTCGAATTCTGATGTTGAAATAATTACTTTTAAGTCTTTTTAATAACACCTTTTTCACTTTTGAATAAATATTGTTTTGAGTAAATGACACAGATACTGATCTGAAATTTCTACTGATATTTTTAGTATATGATATGTATTTAAATGGAGATTTTAATTTTTTTCTCTTACTTAAGAAAAAAAATCACTAACATATTTTCTCAAATTAAAAATTTACTCCTGATGTAATTAAGGTATAATTACGTTTTATAGATTATTGTAGAAATAATCTAACTACTCTTTAATGTAGATCTTTACTCTAAAATTAATAACTATTTATTTAAACGCAGAAATACATGTATTAAAATTCCATCCCCTCTCTCCCACAGCTTATAACATTTCTAAGTGCAAAATTAGAGTTTTCTTTAAATCTTCGATATGTATTTTTTTTCTCATTTTGCTATTTTTTTCAAATTATGACTGGAAAATAGATGTTACTATGAAACAGTGTGAACATTAAAAATCTTTTAGAATACCAAATATTCAGTAACACAAGATATTGTAAAAAATTTTAATTAATGGAAGAGATATAAATACACTAAAAATTGTCGCATTAATGTTTGCAATTAAACTCTATGATTTGACTGTTGAAAATTTTTATCAATAATTTAAAAAAAAATATAAAAACCAAAAAAATACCAAAAAAAGTATTTTAAAAAATTAAATATGATAAATTATACTACAAATGAATTTTTATCAAATGATTTATTATCAAGTTACAAAATTATTGTTACATTTTTTATTATTATTTTTTAAACTTTTCTTTTTCATTATTTCCCTTTACGTTTTATCAAATTATAATTTATCTTCAAAATAAAAGTTACCTAAAATTTATAATCGTAACATTTCAGGTATTATTAAATACAATTTTTTAAATAAAGCAACCAGGTAGATTTTCTCTGCATTTTAGGAATAACATTAATTCATTTTTATGGTAAAAGAAAAATTTCCGACACTTCCTTTACCAGTTACTATAAATTGTATCCAAGTGTTTTTCTTTTCCAAATTACATTTTTTTTATTAAAAGCCGAAAATATTTCACACATTTTATGTCAAACACTTGTGTGAGTTTTTTTTATTATTATTTTATTGTTTTTCTATTTGGGACTTTCTTCCTTTAAAATATGTTTAAAGACACAAAAGAACCGAAAACATTTCCAGACCTCTTACGATTCTAGAGCCTTAGCAATCAGTTTATAAAGGCGTCCGTTGAGATTCAGAGCAAAATATTTTTCAACACTTTTTTTTCTGCTCAAAAAATTTCAAACGAAAACAAATATTTGTTTTCGTAGAAAAGCATTTTTATACAAAAGCTAGTGACATTCAATGCATTCATGACAGATGCAGTCGACATTTGTAAGCTCTATATATTTTAAAATATGCAATATTATTTTTTATTTGATAAATAAACTACTTTTTTATCTCAATTATTAATTTTGAAAACAAGGGAAATGGGAAATTAAAGATTTAGAAATTAGAATGGGTATTCAAGTCAGAATATCAAGTATCTTTCGTGATAATAAATTTTCTTTTTGAAAATAAATGTATCGGATGACTGAATTCGCCAAAGCTAAGATTATTTACATGATTAAGATTATTTATTATTTGACATATTTTCTTTCATTTTTAATGTAAAATCAATGCATTCAGATATTCAGAGCAGACAAGGCAAGACAGATGCTATCCTATTCCATGTCAAGATTTCCATAAAAATAAACGAATATAATGAATAATAAAGAAAACGATGGAATCGAGAAAAATATTTATAAACTTTACAAAACAACTTATAAAAATTCTCTAATATTCGGTAATATATCCACTGGCACAACTTTTGTTTATTATTTCACTATAGAATATTCTTGAGCTATTTATATTAATCATTATTTAAAAGAAAATGCAAATTTTTTATGAATTAAAAGATATCTGAAGAAAATAAAACATGATAATATAGATATATATCACCTGAGTGATTTTAAATATTTACCAAAAATGTTATGCACAACTGATCATTGGTAATTCATTACTATTTAACATATTCATTACTATTTAACATAGTAATAAAAAATACTTGTTCATGAATAGGGATATTTTGACAGTATTTACTTATTGTTTTATTAAGTTTCAATCGGAAATATAAAAATCATTTACAGTATCAATTAGTGTTTAAGGAGACATATTTTCTAAAATTCGTAAATTTATTAGTAAAATGAAATTACTATACATGATGTACAGGTGGTTATCAAAATAATGGAAACACCTGTGCACAAAAGTGAAATTTTTGAATGCGTTTCGTAAGCATTAAAATATAACAATAGCCATCAATTTTTTTACAAGTAGCAATGCATATATTCTAGTAGTATGTGATAGCTTCATTATAGTTCTGAAATTCTTGAATTTTTTTTCAAAAGCGTGAAATGTCGGACTTATCAGATTTTCAAAGAGACCAAATTATAGGAGCCCGTCTAGCTGGAACAAGCTTAACGGAAATATCCCAACTTTTTTACGTTTCTAGAGGTACGGTGTCTAAAGTCATGACAGCATACACAGAGCGTGGCAAGACCGACGGGTGTTGAAGCGGATTATAATGTCTAAAAACCGACAACTGCGGCAAAAGTGACCGCGGAGTTTAATTCCCATCTGGATTCTCCAGTGTCAGTGATGACAGTTAGAAGACACATTCATAAACAGAACATTTATGGCAGAGCAGCAATTTTCAAGCCACTTGTCACAGATGTCACACATACAAAACTTGGTCGATTGATAGATAAGTGGAAGAAAGTAATACGGTCTGAAGAATCGTGTTTCACACGGGTGCACGTTTGGAGGACACCTACACCTACACCTAAACAAAACATCTACACAAGCGTATGATCGTGACTGTCTCCTTCCAACTGAAAAGCATGGAGGTGGATCTATCATGATATGGGCAGCCATATCGTGGTTTACTACTGGATTATTAACCCTGAAAGGTAGGATCGCTGAGGAGAAGTATATATAAATTTTTATCTAACCAGGTGCATCCTATGATGCAAACTTTGTTTCAGGCAAGTGATGGAATTTTCCAGGATGATAATGCGCCTATCCATGCAGCGAGATTTGTGCAATCATAATTTGATGAACACGAGAATGAAGTTAAACATCGGCCTTGGCCCTCACAGGCACCCGACCTCAATATAATTGAAACGTTATGGTCTATTTTAGAGCGTTCAATACGGAATCGATATCCTCCACCGACATCTCTCCCAGAACTTTCACAATATCTGCAGGACGAATGGTACAATATTCCTCTAAACACTATTCAACACTTGTAGGAATCGAGTCCTAGGGAAATCCAAACTGTATTGCATGCCAAAGTTGATGTTACAACATACTAATAAAGGATACTTTATAAATATAAGATATTTCCATTATTTTGATAATCACCTGTATTTATTTTAACGATGTAAAAATCCAAAAATGAATGGTTTTGAGCTTGCCATTATCTTTGAATGATAAATTGTCAAGCTACTTATAATTTCTTAATTTGAAGATACAATATATACGTGTGATATCAAAATCATATTCTATGATTTATGCGCTTCAGTTATTTTCATCTTATGCTGCCATTATTGACATGAAGAATGCGGAAAAAATGTATATTATATTAAAAGGAAAGCATAAAAATACATTTTTAAAAACTTCAATTTTTATAAATTTTAATTTATTTTTTATAAAGTGTCCGATCATATTCTGAACTTAAGATGTTAAATTACTATATCAAGTCACAGAAATGAAAATCAGTACTTAAAAACAGTTTTCAAAATAATATCTTTCGAATTTAAAAAAATAATTCAAATGAAAAAGGATTTCTACCAGTTAAATAAAAGAGTTAGATGAAAAAAAATTAGTTATTCGAAGAATAACTTCTGGAATATTAGGATTTCAGTATTATGATTAATTCTATTAATTATTTATTGAATGTAATTACAAATATTTCAATAACAAAAATTTTAAAAATGATATCAATGTTTCATTAGCATTACTTTTATGTCTACTTTTAGATAAATAATTAAATATTAATAATATTATGATCATTTATTTTCATACGCATATTAGTTTTAATCAAACAAAAAAGGAGAAAATCATACATTTGAAAAAAGAGGAAAGTCACAAAAACAATTTTTATTCAGGCAAAATGTGTAAAACGAAATTAAATACAAGGAAAAACATAATTGAATAACAACAAATACATTTTTAAAGATATTTTTATTTCTTAATGTAGAAAAGGTTTTCCTCAAAAGTACATTTTCCTAAATTTAAAGTTAGAAAACGGATGCCTTCTCTATCAGAAATGCCAGAAGGCATTTCCGATAGAGGATTTTTGCCCATAGGGAATCCCATTAATTTAATTAAGGATACTGCGCTACCGGATAATTTTCAAAATTTTAGATATAGAAAGAGACAAAATAAACTAAAATTAAAGACCTATCCCAGGAAATTCAAACACGATGATTTTAAACACATCTAATAATTGTTTTTTTCATAAATACTTCAGATCTCTCTTTTAATTAAGATTGCAAAATTTAATAATAATCAATAATGCATTTACTTTTTTTGTCGCAAGAGGAGTTGTCGTAAATTCGATTAAATATTGTCGGAATCATAAGAATTTTTCGAAAACGAGGTGAAAAATAATTCCTTTTCTTAACAATGGCGTTTGGGGATCAATATTTAATCAAAACTTTTAAACATCTATATTAAAGATAAAATAATAATTCTTTAACTTTGTAACTTCTTAACAATGATGAAAGGCTGAAAAAAGTTTGCTAGAAAGGCAAAATAGAATATTTTCTGTTCTCAGTTCAACCAAAAAATTCTGCAATTTAGAAAAAAAATATAAAAAGTAGCAGCTTATAACATTTTCAACTAAAATTAATTAGTTAAAATTAGTTTTCAATTAATTAAAAATTTAAAACATGTAACTTATTATCCGCATTAATTATTTTTCTATTTTATAACATTTTATCTATTTTGTATCAGAAGTTTTGACCAGATTTGAAAATTCAAAAAAGTGTTGTTGTGTAATAAGAGTAGTTATAATGAGTATTAGAAGCTTAAATACTAAAATAATCGAATTAGGCAGAATCACGATGTTCTTCTAGATATAGATGTAAATTTTTCTATTATTAAAATTTTTTCATTGTCGCAAAAATTAATAAAAATTGCTAATCAAAGGAAAAGTAGTAAAAAAACTTTTTTTTAACCACTTGTTAAATTTCTGATATTAAAGGTGTTTTTACCTATATGAATTTTTCAATAATGTTACAAACCTGCAATTCGGCGTCCCAGCATAGTTTGTTCCATCAACAGAAAGAAAGTTTTACAGTCATCTGAATGGGACAGAGGCGGTGGCGCGTTGGAGGTCCCAGAGCTTGGCGACCATTTGGCGACTTAGCGAGCAATTTAGCGACAAAATAGATAATACCCGAAACCTCGAGAATTTTCCTGATACGTCCAGTAGGAACCGAGATACGCCTCGAACGTACCTGATTAGTTGAGAGGCTTCTAGCCCCCCCCCCCTCCCGAGACCTAGAAAAGGAAGCAGCCGCAGCTTCCAGAGGAAGGTAGACGACAGGGGAGTTCGAGAGCAGCGAAGTCGAAGACAGAGTGGACGAAGTCTGTCAGTAGGAGTCGAGAGTCGGAGAAGTCGAAGACAGAGTGGACGGAGTCGTCGAAGTAGTAGGCGAGAGTCGTAGTCGGAATCGAGGGAGCGGAGTAGTCGTAAGCGACAGAGCAGAGTAGGCGGAAACGACGGTGAGCAACGACGGAGTCAAGGTAGTACTGAACTAAGCTGTGAGCTACTGTCTGCAGTAGATTCTTGTTGTATGCTGCACGTCTCGGCTGAAGATAATCGTTTTTTATGCTGTATATAGTTGTCATTTTTGTGCTGTCCTGCATGTCTTCGTGTAAATAAACGTCGTTGCTTTATTTTCTACTCCCGCCTGCTGATTGAGCGTTCTCCACACCTATAACTTCCACTATCCAAACGAACCCAGGGAAAATTTCGTAACAATACAATAGTTCTATTTTTTTCTTTTAGTTAGGAAATGTTTCTTTTTTTATTTAAATGTTTGAATGAATAGTTTATTCTTTCAAATAGAATGGATTTTCTTTTCATGAAACTTTCATTTTAAGAATCGCTTTCTCTTTGTGCTGATACAATGACCAGCCTAATTAAATTATTAGGTAAAAATAAATCAGAAATATTCAATACATTAACAGATCCCAGAATATCAAAAATATTCTTTAACCACATACTTAGTTTCACTGAATTATCCAACTTAATGATTTTTAAGGAAAAAACATTTCAAAATGAAATTTAAATAACTAAAGAAAAGTAAATTTATAGTATATTTTTAAAGCCATTTTTTACTGTAATTCAAAGCATTCTTTAATTCCCTGTCTTCACTTTAAATCATCTAAAAATTAAAAGAATTAATATTTTATCTTTTTTGGCATAGAAAGATTATTTTGAGTCTTTTAAAAATTAATTTAATTAAAAAGTAATTGATTTATCATTTTTTAAAATAATAAATGATTAAAATTTATTTTAAAATCTATTTTTTTGTATCATTTCAAAATAATATATACATCGAATTTTACATTTCCATTCAAAGGAAGTCATGTATATAAAATTTTCTGTACAAGGCAATTTTTTTTAATTAAAAGATAGTCCAAAGAGAAATTTAAATAATTTTAAATGCTGGATAATTAAATTCTTTTTAACAAAAGAGTGCAGATTCAATTAAAATTTAATTCTTAGCTGTATAATTTAATTCTTTAATTCAAATAGCTGTATTTTAATTAGTTAAAAATAAAATATTTGTAAAAGGAGAACTTTGAAATAAATGATTTTCAAACTAAGAAAATATCGTTCATTTCTTATTGTCGAATCAAGTAATATTATAAATTAACTAAAAAAGCCTCGTTCAAATTCATATTACCACAGTTTCTTTATAGGTACATGAAGGTTGTGAGTGTGAATGGAAACATCTTTTTTTTTTAATTTTTATAATTGATGCTATATCTTCATGAGATTCTATTCATACGCATTTTTCAAAGAAATGTTTAAAATTATAAAGGCAGTATTTTCCCATTTTAACTACTAATTACTTACTCAATTTATTGTTTCTAAAACTAATGGAACAAATTTTAAGGTCTTATTTGTGTTTAATAGTTTATTAAAAGTAAACTTTAAGATCAGGCATAAGAAGTAAGTGAATTTAACTACAAAACATGAGGTCATAAACTCAAGGTTGAGCATTGCAGGAACTGCTCTATTAGTGAATAGAACGTAAGAATAGCATGTAACGTACAATATATGTTAAAAGAAATATACATTGTAATAACACTAGACTTAAAGGAAAAGCTGTTGGTTTAATCCAAAATCATTTATTTTCCTATTTACAAAACGGAGGTAATTGAAATATAATAATAAATATTGAAAAAATTATTCTAATATTTACAATAGCCGAACACTCCCATTTATATGAATGGCGAACATATATCACTTCAATTTCTAAATTCTTTTTACACTTAAATATTTCAAATTTTGTCGGTGGCATTGCATTCTACATGATATTATCATATCTGTCGTACTGCATGAGATTTGTAATGTTGTTATTTTATTTATGCAAATTATACCCAATTTGTATTTTATCAGACTTGTACTTCACATTTTATTTATCCTTTATTTATTTAATTCAAAATTAAATTATTTATTTAAACAAGAATACTTCTTACATTGTTATTCTTTTGTGTCTGGCACTCATGCTCTATTCCAAAACTTCCTGTCTTCTATATGCCTGAGTATATTACAAGATTTTAAAACAGCTTCTATAAGTTAAATGTATTAAAGCATCCTCTCCCAGTCACGACATATCAACAAATACAGAAGCACTCGAGAAGGATTCATGGTTTTTTTATTTATTATTATTATTATTATTATTATTATTTCATTTAAGCTTTCGCGACTGCTGAATGATAAAGAAAAAAAAATCTAAAGAGATGGATCAGTTAAATTATAAATTTTCAAAGTATAAAAAAGATTATTATTTACTTTTTTGTATTTAAAATATGGCTTTTAAAACAAATTCTGCCTGGAGAGTAGTTAATTGTTATTATAGATAATATATATTTTTTTCAACAGATTGACCTCTTCATATCTTACAACAGCAACAATAAAAATCCACCTTTTCTCATACCTGCATGCAGATAAATATATAAAAAAATTATAATTAGTTAGACACTTTCCAGATGAAATACTTAGGAAATTGGTATGAATGTTGTATCGTACTGCATAGAGAGGAGTTTTAGAATTCAGATGGTATCCCTCCGATAAAAATGTTAAGAATACTGCCGTAGAACTAATTTGGAAGAAATTTTCTTGCAATGCAAATGATATTTTAGTCAAAATTCTAAAAGTTTTGTAGAGTTGATAACAGAATCATGACATAGTTACATAGCAGCCAAATTCAAAGCAAACGTGCAAAAAAGTAGGATATCCATTTATCATATTAACAAAAATATACTACTATTTTCTCTTCCAGTGGATAAAAAAAACTTTCGACATATTAAAATCATTACCAAAGAATGAGAGAAAAAAAGAAAAAAATCATATCAAGTTAAAATTAAATTATTATTTTTGTCAAATGCTTTTTCCTAAACTATGTATCTAAAACTTTACAAAACAATCTTTTTCGACTACTTCCATTAAAAAAAATAAATTCGACATCATTAATTTTCAGGTAAACTGTAACTACAAGGGATGGAAATAATTGCATTTAATGTTACACACGAAAACTATTTTAGCATCAACATTATACTGCGTTCCAATTACGTTCATAGGAGGCAGAATTTAAGAATGTAGAGGAAGTTTCATGTAGAAAATAAAATAAAACTGTTTTCAAAGAAATAAACATCGAAAATGGATTCAATCAACATTTTATATCTTCAATAAAATGTTACCCATTTATATAATGCAAGCTTGGTAAAATTACTATGCTTTCGAAAGATTCAAGACTTCAATGCTTATACTTTTTCAGCACAGACACATTTGGTTGAAATATATGCAAAGTTTTCTGCTTCGTCTATCCTTATAGTGTGTTTAAATTCAAAAGACCAGTATTGACCAGTATCAAAGACCAGTATTCAAAAGACCAGTATCAAGATTGAATAAGACTTCATAATTAAAACATTAATATATCGTTTTCTCATGTTAACGATATGCTTTGTATTCACTTAATAAAATTACTGATTACATGTTTCCTAAGGATGAATTATTATTCTCATTTAGATTTAATTCAATTTTAATTACATTCCAGTAAAACCAGTTAATTTCAATTTATTTAATTTTAATTCAGTTAATTTCAAATTACAACTCGTATAATGAGAGAAGTAGCGTGTGTTCACTTTAATGTAATTAATGTGTTTTCATTCAAAGTATAAATTTTAGAAAGAATATATTGAATTCTGGTAGAATATTTCAACTATAATAGAAGAAAATTATCCTCGTGCCATAAAACTCACTTTGATTTCAAAATAATTATTTTTAAATGTAATTTAATAATTAAACTTAATAAGTGAATTTTTTAAGTCTAAAGAGGAAGTTTTAGTTAATAGAATATTAAGTGTTTCATAATCAATTCACAAAACAAAATTTTTTTTCAATATTTTTTTAATGCAATGCGATGGATTTTTATGTTAACAAAAGGAATTTTCCTCCCTCCATTTTATTAATTATTAATAATTTATTTTTTACCCATTATTAGTTTTTTATATGCAATGATTTTATAATTTCTTTGAGTGTTTTTTGATAATTTATTTTGACTCATTAATTTTTATTGAGATGTTTTTTGTCTTATTTAACTTTTAATTTACATTTTTCATCCAAAGTTTTCATTAGATATCCCACCAATTTAACTTTCTAAATTGATTTAATGTAATCTTAATATTAATTGATTTGATGTATTATATTATATATATTATTTTATTTAAAACAATGATTTACATACAATTTTCAGTTTTTTCATATTTATTCATTTTATATATTTATTTGACTTTCTTTCTGACATTGGTGATTTGCTTTACATTTACATTTAAGCAATTATAAATATTCTATACTAGTTGCCTTTGGCGAGCAGCTGGCTCATCAAAATTATTGGTTACCTAAAATTTCAACTAAATTTTTTGTACATAACGTATTTATTACCAGCCGCGTTTGCTGACTATCTTGTTCAACCAGAATATTGGCTTTGTGAACAGTTCAATATTTATTTGAAACGTATAAAAAAATCGCTTTCTTTATTTGGTAAGACCAAAAAAATCATGAATTTTTGTTGAATTAAACAAATAAAGTCTTAAAAAATAATAAGTAAAAATGTATATTCTTCGAAATAAAAGCGGAAATGAAAATCCTACTTCAATGTTAATGTTCAAAGAAAGCATTTTTACTTTCTTTGAACATTTACACGTTAGTTTCTTTGAACGTGCACGTAGTATAGAGAAAGCATAGTGATGGTCAAGAAATTCGAATTTGAAATTGTGATGAATCTACACGTTTTAAAACTTCTTGCATTCTAAAAACAAATTTTTTGGAAACTTTCCATCTGTATGTATGTCTGTGACAAAAATAATTCAGAACGGTTGAAATTTAGTATACCTTTACACTAACTTCACAGATTTCTATCAAATCTTGAGAAAAATTTCTTCTGAGGAAGTTCATCCGTCCGGCTGTCCGAATATAAGTTAACATGAGAATTACAAAATTATGAGAACTAGATAGATAAAATTCGGCACACAGGTTAAACATCTACAATGTAGACGCCTGTCAAAGTTTGAGCCAATCTAACTATGATCTGACTGATTGTCTGTCTGAACTTTCAGAGACATGTAAACCCGATAACTGAAAAATCCAATGGATTGAATATATCAAATTTGATATAGAATTTTGTAACTGCAAGTGCAGGTTTGTATCTATTTTTTTATTTCAATTTGTGGTGAAAAACGTATCTAGAACACAAATTCTATTTTTGGATACTTTTGAACGTACCAGAGATCAAATAACCTGCCAGGTATGATAATATAGATTAAGTAAAAATGTCCAAATTCGCGCCAAAAATGCTTTTTAACTATAGATTGATAGTGCCATATAAGGAACTATCTGGCATGACAAATTTATTTGTGATCACGCGAGAAAATTTTGGGAGACTGCACCCGCTGGTTTAAAACTTTATTTTACCATAGGTACAAGAAGGCGACTGAATGTCTGATGGAAGAATTTTCACTTCATAATATTAAAAATTGTTACTAATTTTGCATTACATTAAAAAAAATTACACTGGTGTGCAAAACTTAAGCAACAGGTATGTTTTTTGCCATAACTTCACGAGAAATCATCTGAGAGACATGAAATTCAGATATGAGATACAGCATTTTGTTCTGAAAGAATGACGAAAGCATAAATGCGCAGAAATGAATACAATGCATACAGTATGGAATCAAACAAAAAAAGGCTTTATTGAACTCATGGTATCGTTACACACGATTGTCTATCCAAGAAGAAGAACAGCAAGCAGATGTTCCTTTGTATGGGATATGCCCTCCCCTTAATGCAATGGTTGCTTCGCAACGTCTCCCCATACTCATTACAAGATTGTCCAACAGTTCTTGAGGTAAGAGTGCCCATTCCTCAATCAGCATCTGTTTCAGTTGTCGGGTGTTCCCAGGAGGATGTAATAGTTCCCAGGAGGATGTAATCGTGTCTCCCCAAAGCATCCCACACATGTTCTATCGGATTTAAATCAGAGGAGCCCGCCGGCCAATCTATTCGAGTGATATCTTCACTTTCCAGGAGCTCCTCAATAGCATGAATCCTGTGTGGCCGGGCATTGCCATCCATAAAAACGAAGTCTGATCCAATGGCACCTCGGAATAGACACACATGGGGAAGGATCACCTCCTGACAATAGCGATCTCCAGTTACAGAACCTCTGTCTAAAACGTAGAGCTCAGTCCGCCCATTCATCATAATGCCTCCCCAGACGACAACTCCAGGACCACCGAAACGGTCTCTTTCCATGATGTTACTGGGATGAAACCGTGTCCGGACCTCTCACCAAATCAACTGGCGTTCGGAATCGCTTGTGACACTAAAACGACTTTCATCTGTAAAGAGGACACGACTCCATTGATGAGATGTCCAGTTTTTGTGCTCCCTGCACCACTCTAAACGGTGCCGCCGGTGGGAAACTGTCAAAGGGATGCAGCGTTCAGGACGGCGGGCGAATAGGTCACCTTTGTGAAGGCGTCTGGACACAGTAAAACGCGACACTTGTCGCCCCGTTGCTGCTCACAGTTGCTGAGCAATGGCGCTTGCTGACTGGTTTCCGGTTCTTTTCGCCTGCAGGACGATATATCGGTCATCCACTGCAGTTGTTTTACTGGGGCGGCCACCACCAACCTTTCTCACAGCTGTACCTGTGGTTTGGAAGGCTTTCCAAGCGCGCGAAACGACACTTTTGTTGATTCCGAACTCTTCAGCTACACTGGTCACACTACGCCCCTCCTCCAGCTTTCCGATCATTCTTCCACGTGTGAAATCTGTTCAGGTGATTTCTGCTAGACTTATTTCACGAAATAACTCACGTGCACTTGCAGCGAATGTCTTTAATTGCGTCTCCGTCCTTCCTTTTATTGTAGTGTTGAGCTGTGCGCGCCTTCCGCACGTGTTTTGCGTACGCTCAAGTCGCCTATGACGTTTTGTTCCTGATATTTGCATACGCATGACCTTTCTCTTGAATGACGTGTTCATTGTACTGATCGCAAGAACTCCTTTTCTGCAATTTCATGGCTATATGCTTAAAATTTGCATTGTTGCTTAAGTTTTGCACACCAGTGTATTAAAAATAAAGGAATAATTTTACAGAAATGAAATTGATATCATTAAAAAAATATTAATTTTTTGAATTTGCGTGACAAAAGTTTTATAATATATGTTCATCAATATCTATTGGTAAATAATACCGATTGCTTATCTAGCAATCGTTCAACCTTTATTTGCACCAGATTAAACTTTGTTTGATGCCCGTTTCTTGATATGTTTTACATTTTCATTTTTTTTGAATGAATGGTGCTCTTGATGAGCATTATCCAGAGCATGTCTAATAATATTCTTAGATTTATTAATTAATGAATCTTTCAATTAAGTACAGCTGTAAAAAGTCTTGAAAGAATTAGTCTGAAACGTTCGTAAAATAACTGGTTTGCATTCGACAATGAATGATAAGAGGTATTTTTGTGCCACGTACGTTAACGTTTTATATTTATATGTTTAGATAATTATAAACATGCAAACATAAAACCTATACTTAAATTACGTTTTATGTTTATATGAAAGGTAGTTTGTATTTTAAATTTTTTTGTTTTGATAGTACTGCATTGTTTAGGAACATTGCACCACTCATTCCTTTCATACTTTTATGCAATTTCTTTAGGTATCTGATTAGGTTAAAAATATGAATTTGGATGAACATTCGCATTCTTATTTTTTACGGTTTTCAAAAATAGGTACATTTCTGTTTCCAGTGATATCTTTATTTTGTCACTACGCCAATTAAAATGCAAGTTTTAGCAAACTGTTGACATGAAACTTATTTGTAAGCATTTAAAAACATCAAAGGTCTTATTTTGAAGAACAGTTTTTTCCTAATTCTACTGTACGAGTTTCGTTATATGTCAAAAAATAATCAAGATGATTTAGTGAAATTTATAATTAGCGCTCGTTATGTTATGCAGAATGTAATGGACTAAGTACTTGATGCTGAATATTCTAGAAGTGGATTGTTTAACGCAAATATTTTTGAATAAAAATCCAAAATTACATAGATAATTTCATATATGGCACACAAAAATTTTATTCTTGAATATAATTCTTAGATAATAATTATTTACACTGTATGTTACACATGAAATATTACAAAGAAAAATGACAACTGTAATTTTATTTTCTTGAGAGGAATTCTAGGTTTCGAAAATAAACACTAAAATTTACATGAAAATATGCTTGTTCTTAAGCAGCTACATAAAATTTCACTTTTATTCATCAATTCATCCTCATTTTAATGAAATAAAATACAATATTTGTTTTTGGTTTTTCAAAATTATCTTCCAAATCTAATCGGATACCTTATTTTACTGTCTTGTCGTAAAAAATTGTGTTTAAATTTGGAAATAAAATCGTTTAAACTTCAGACAATTTGATAATATGCTTTCTATATCGAAGCTGTTCTTTTTTTAAGCATCCTTAACTGCTGGAGTTCTGTATAATATGCAGAATTTATTTAATATATATACTTAATGTATTTGAAGACTATAGAGGAAAAATATGTTTTATTTAATAAAAAGATAATCTGCTTACTAAAACAAGAATGTAAAGCGTCAAGCTAAAACGCAATATGCTAAGTGTTTAAAAACAGGCAATTATTGAAAAAAATATATAACATTATTTTACTTATGCCGTAACACTTTAGCTGTATTTGCCAGAACATTAAAAACTTTTACTTAAGCATGACTCAGACTGAGACATTCTGAAGATGGGAAAAAAAACCACATTTCATACCTTGATTATCAAATATGAGGAAAAATCCAGAAATGAATATTGGTAGCAAAAATGAAAACAATTTGTGATTAATTCAAATAATTGTTATTGCAAAACTCGATTAAAATATTTTAAAAAAATAATTGTGTATCAAAAGGAGTTGTATGGAAAAAAATTCATATTGTTGTAAAGACAAATTTCTTTCCATTAAGACAATGCAAAAATATTTTTTATCTTGTAAAATTTACAGATATTATTACGGAAAATTTCAAAATTCTTGTTATATTTTTAATCATTCAAAATTCTAATTAAAATAAAAAAAAAACTTCTTACATGAAACACACAGATTATATAAGTGCCAAGTTTGTAGCTTTAAGTCGAACTTTCTCCGTAGAACAAACTAACACACACAAACATTACCATTCATTTTTATTATAAATACAGATAATTTATAAGAAAGAAGATCTGAATAAAAACATAAAATTCGTACATCATCAAAATGTTTTTTGAATAGAAATACATAAAGTATAATTCTATATTTCATTTACATACTTTTCCTTATAGATGTTTATATACATATTGCAAAATGTCTAGAAATTAATTGTCGTTCCATATTTAAAGTGGATATAAACAATGTTGCCTTAAGTAATAGAAAATTATTAACTAAAAAATAGGTATATTTTAAAAGGACGCAGAAACTGTTTCATATTTTTGGAAGAAAATACCCTGGATTATATTTATTTCATTTCAGATATTAGTGCTGAAATTTACAGTTTTCAATGCTTAACTTGTAGTGACAGGAGAGTTAACATCTTTTATGTTTAGCTTTTGTGAGTGCGGTGGTAACATGGAGCTATAATTTTCTCACGTATGTGCAAAATAGCCTTAATATTAAATTTTATTCTAATGATTGATAAATAAGAATATTGGAAAATGTGCTTAAAATATATTTTAGAAAATTAATTTAAAAAATTAGAAGACAAGAGATATTTTTTGAATTTTATGATGATTTATGCTATAAAATTATCAGAACTTACTGAGAAAAACATTAAATTTATTTAATTAATTTTAATTCCCATTAATTTTTTTTATAAAAGCCTTCTGGGTTATTCATATCCTCCAAAGTATATATATGTGTCAATTATTTTAATTAGAATGCCATTATATAGAAAAATGCGTGCATAAATTCATCATAATTATAATCGGAGATAGAAATGGTGATTAAAGCCCCATAAATGCAATGAATAATTTTGCCTTTATTCTTCTTTATTCCTTACCCACTTTTAATTGAAAGTTTCATTCGTTACATTGCTTTCAATAATAGAAAATAAAAAACACATCTGAAATATTCTACTTGAAACGTTTTCGCATAATCTGTAATAAAGGTATTATCCATTGTTTTCTACAGCACAAAAATATGGACATTCCGCAACATTCCTGAATGAATGAATCCTCAGAATGTTATTGTTACGAATTTTCCTGGGGGTTCGTTTTGGATAGTGGAAATGATATGGTGTAAAGAACGCTCAATCAGCAGGCGGCAGTAGAAAAAGAAACAACGACGTTTATTTACACGAAGATGCACAGGACAGCACAAAAACGGTAACTATATACAGCACAGAGACGACTATCTGCAGCCGAGACGTGTAGCATACAACAGCAGCATACAACCAGAATCTACTGCAGACAGTAGCGCACAGCTCAGTTCAGCACGAGCTTGACTCCGTCGCTGTTCACCGTCGTTTCCGCTTACTCTTCTTCGACCACTCCGTCCTCTCTGTCTTCAACTTCCACTCCGGCCACTCGGACTACTGACTTGGAACCCTCTGTCTGGCAGCTGCAGTCCCTTTTATAGGTCTCAGGAGGCGGGGCTAGAAGCCTCTCAACCAATCAGGAACGTTCTAGACGTATCTCGGTTCCTACTGGACGGATCGGGAAAATTCTCGAAGTTTCGGGTATTATCTATTTTGGCGCCAAATTCGCCAAATTCGTCGCCAAGTCACCAAATGGTCGCCAAGTTTGTCGCCAAACCCTGGGACCTTCGACGCGCCACCTGGACGCCGTCTAGTACCGATGACTTTAAAACTTTCTTTCCGACGATGGAACAAACTATGCTGGGAAGCCGAATTGCAGGTTTGTAACATTATTTTTAAAATTCTATACATGGCATTTTCATGCTTAATAGTACCTCAAAGTTAGAATAACATGCATTTAATTTTTTTAATCAACTGCCAAAAGCCAAAATTTAATATAAAATTAAAATTTAGTAGCGTTCCAAACATACCAATTTTCATTCTTCTCTGTTATTTTGGTTTTCAGTTATCGCATTTACCTGTAGGCGAATGTGCAGACAGACAGATGTTAAACTTGTTCACGGATTTGGTTCAAACTTTGTTACAGATCTTAAACTATATACTTAATTTTATTAATCCATTTCTCTATGTTTTACAGTTAAAATGTTTACTTTTAGTTGGACGTACAGACAGACAAATTTCGTGTGTATAGATAAAATTCCGTGTGTATAGATTGAACTTCGTGTGTATAGATTAAATTTATTATTTGATACAAATCGATAAATTTGATACAAAATGCAGTAGTTGAATTTTCTCTACCTTACTCACATCGATATTAAACTATTATATTCACAGACAGCGAGACAGACACAATTCCAAAAATATGTTTTTCGGATTAAGGGGAGTACGAAATTTGGATATTTGTAAAAATCCAGAATTAGAATTTTTTTGATGATGACAATACTTTCACTTCAGATATTGAATACAAAAGAAAGTAAAAAGCAGAAAAATTCCATAAATCTTTCCATTTAATAGAGAAATGTCTTAGAAATCAGCTTTAATTCTTCCAAGGAATTTCATAACAGGAAAAAAACCCCTCTATATTGCTTTTATGGAAAGAAAATTGCAAAAAAGTGATGTTTTATAGAAAAATCATTCTACAAAAGTCAGAGCAATTTCGAGAATTCAAGAAAACGAAAGCTGTAGTTTGGGTATTTCTAAGGTTTCAGCATATTTCTTTTAGGAAAATAAATTAAGAAAATCTCCCAGTTTTTTTAAAAATTT
Organism: Argiope aurantia; assembly: GCA_026543865.1. Taxonomy (NCBI): domain Eukaryota; kingdom Metazoa; phylum Arthropoda; class Arachnida; order Araneae; family Araneidae; genus Argiope; species Argiope aurantia. Next base: position 60,266 of record JAPMOR010005433.1, read on the forward strand.
CTATTATTTGTCACGAAAACAATGAAAACTGAGAAATACAGATTTGTGAAAATTGAATGCGAGAAAAAAATTACTTTATTTTTCATTTATATTATTTTCAGCTTTGATATATTCAACATTTACTGATTTTTTGATATAATTCAGCTTTGATATATTCAAGGTTTTCAAGCAAAATATTTGAATTGTATTTAACACTGTGATTGCTTGGTGTGATGATGAAAGATGCCCATAACTTCATTTGTTACGAAAGATCTATGCATTCAGATGAATTCTTAAAGTATAAGGAACTATAGTAAATGTCAACGTATTCTTCTATAAATAAAATAACAACAATACAATTTTAATCTTTATCACGGTTTCTAGCAGGGCGACCAAAAAAAAAATGAACTCTCTGAAAATTCTCTTGATTTCGATATTTTTAATGTAACTTTCAGGAATGATTCCAAAAACAAATAATTTTGTTCTCTTGTCTATATGATTTTTTTTGATTAAAACAATTTCATATTTTGGAGAAAAAAATCTCAAATCAAATTTTGAAACATTAAATTTAATTTCATGGCCTTATAAATGCATACTAGGTCATTATATCCTATAGTGATGACGATTTAAATGATAAATGAGTAAATAATGATTTTTTAAAAGTTTAAAATTCATGATATTGCTTTCCTTTTTCTATGTGCCATGATGAAATATTTCACCTTGTTCTCCTATTAATTAACCTAAAAAATTCTTAGAATAACAGACTGGATGTGAATTAGAAAAACATGACTTTTTAATCTCTGATTACATCCTGAAACATTAAAATTTACAAATGTCTCCTTCTACAATGGATTGTAATTTTAGTCTGCTTAGTCTGATAACTAATTACAACTAGACTCCAGGATTTTGAAACTTTTAATTTTTTTTCTCTTTTAAGATTAAAAATGTCAAACTTTAACATTTCCCAAAGATTAAACAAATGCTTGTTTCCTCAACATTGTTTCGAATGAACACCAAAACTGCTCTGCTCACCAAGAATATTTGAAGTCATTTCTTTTTTGTTGATATTTTAAAAATTATTTTATAAAGACTAATTCTATGTAAATCAGTAGAATTAACTTAATCTTCTATGGGTTTATCAGATATTCCCTTTTAATATTTTTGTCCATGTTACTAATGTATGTCCACCTCTTATCCTCCAATTTCAGCCTGTAAAAATCTGAAATGCATATTTGTTGTTTCTATACTGTACAGTTATCACAAGCAATAGAAGAAAAAGTTGGCTCATTAACTCATCCTCAAAAAGACATTTTTTTTTCTAATTCCAACACAAACTAAAATAAAAAATCATTTTTATTCAAAACTCGTAATTGTATACAAACGTATTACGGAACTAAGGAAGTTATTGTTGGAAAAGTAAGGAAAATGGCAGAAAATAGAAGGGAATATATCAAGAGTGAAAGGAGGTCCAAAAGAGGATTTAGGTATTTTGCGGTCCTTAGTAATGCACATCTTTTAATCAGATGTCTAATTTAGCTACAGATTCTTACTATGTTAAGGAGTTCATTAACTCATTCTTGAGAAGATATTTCTCTCAATCCCAACACGAAATTAAATTAAAAGTAACTTCTATTCAAAACTCGAATTCTATTACGGAACTAAGAAAGATATTGTTGGAAGAGTAACTAAAACGGCACAAAATGGAAGGAGATTGGTCAAGAGTGAAAAGTAAGCCCAATGCAGGATTTAGGTATTTTTTGGTGCTTAATACTTCACATCTTTAAATAAGATGTTCAATTTAGTTTCACATTTTTTTTTATGTTAAGGATATATTCAAGGTTAATATTTTTGATTTCATTAAGAAATGTATTTCTTATTATTTTTTATCATGATACCAGCTAGCCACGTTTATACTTAATATTTAGTTTCATATATATTCTAATAACAAAGTTATATAATAAAGGAAGAAAGGAAAGTAGGAAGATTACATAGAACAGAACAATATATTATAGTTATATTGTTCTAAATTTTTAAAATTCAGGGTATTTGTGTTTTTTTAATTGATTTATTTGGTACGCAGGAAATAAATTTCAAATTAGTAATTTTTACAATCTAGCGGACCCATTCACCTAGTTTGCTAGAGCTTATTCTGCTTAGTTAGCAATTCTCTACTGTTGAAGACATGTTATGATTGTTTTAACGATTTATGACAATTGTGTTTGATAGGAAAATAATTTAAAAATATAAATTCATTATCTTTGGAATAAAAATTACATTTAACATATTATTATTCAAAATTAACAGATATACTTAAAAAGTTCATATAAATATCATTATAAATATCATTATGTTAAATATCATTATGTTAAATGTACAAGACTGCTCTGCATTAGATCTTTAATTTGAGATAAAATTATGCTTCACAGATTTTTTTTTTGAATTATTCCCCCAGTAGTTAGGAACCAAAACTCTATTAAAACTATAATTATTTTGAAACGAAACGATGTAGTAAAACTATGAAATAGATTAATGAGACTGTTTATCTCTCAGAGTGTTTGTGTGTCTGACGAAACATTAAAAATAATGGAATATATGTGTAAATTAAGAATAAATTCATGAATTTTATTTAAAATCATAATTAGAAACAAAGTTAAGTCTTCTACGTCTCTGCTATAGCATTCGAAAAAAGATTAGCATGCGAAAAGACTAAATAGTTATATCATTTCATTTGTAAGACAATTTTTTTCTAAATATGTAAAATTTACTAGAATCAATTGCTTTTATATATATTAAACACTGTTGAATGAAATTTAAACAGGTGAATATTGAATAGCGTAATTTTCTTCCTTTGTTGAAAACTAAAAAAGAAAAAAATTATTGACTAACTGTGATGTTATATATGGAATAAGATATTGCAATGACAGTGCCACGATAGACAAAATATAGTCAGGAAAGTATCTTAACTGTTGTATTGTTAATTCTATTATATTGTAATGGGATTTGGCTCCATTAAGAAGATCATGAGGACAGTAAATAGAACAGGTATAACGCTAATAAAAAATAGAACTATAATGTATTAGTTCTACCGGAAAGTTCTGTCCGCTCCGGTTACAATCATAACTGGGGATGAAAAGTGGATTACCTATGAAAACATCATAAGAAAAAGGGCATATTGTGAACCCGGAAAACCTGCCCCCTCTACCTCTAAACCGAAGTTGAGCCTGAACAAGAGAATGTTGTGTATATGGTGGGACATTCGAGGACCAATACATTTTGAGCTGTTGAAACCAAACGAAAGGCTAAATTCGGAGAGGTACTGTCAGCAATTGGATAAATTAAAAACAACACTCCAAGAAAAGAAGCCGGCGATGTTCAATAGGAAGGACATCATACTGCTTCATGACAATGCCAGGCCACATGCTGCTTTGGCTACTCGTCAGAAAGTCGCAGAGCTAGGCAGGCAAATTCTGTCGCATCCACCATACTCCCCGGACCTAGCACCATCTGATTATCACTTGTTTCTGTCCTTACAAAATTTCTTGCAGGGCAAACAATTCAAGAACGAAGAAGATATCAGACAAGCACTGGTTCATTTTTTGGCCTCTAGAGATAAGACATTTTTTAAAAATGGGATATACAAATTGCCATCACGCTGTCAAGAAGTCATAAATAATGACGGCAATTATATTATTCAATAAAGTTTATCCAAAGTATGAAAAAATGTATTCCTTTGTTTCATTCTAAAACGGACAGAACTTTCCGGTAGACCTAATATCTTCCGAGTTTGATGCTTAAATGTATTCTATAGAAATAAACCATAAACATCAAACTATGCTTAAGAGATTAAAAAATTAATTGAGAGTTTAAACACAAAAAAAATCTTTTTTTCGGGATTATTATTTACCCTAATTGAATAAAATTAAATAGAATAGTAGCAGTATATTTTAAATCGTTGACAATTAACTATTTAAAAAAATCTATCGCTTCCGACTGTTTTTTATCAAGAAATGTTTGTGTTTATAAGGTATATAATGCAATTGTAGTAGTAACTATGGCAATACATAAATTAATCACTTTCCAACGCCAAGATATTATAACATATTATGTACTTATTCTTTTAAATGAATACGAAACATTAAATTTTCATTATCGCAAACACTTTTTAATTACCAGTTTGAGATAATTATTCAAGCTGTACGCATTTTCTTCAACATCTTAAAAAAATACGACAACATTAATCCTACTGCATATATTTTTTTATCATATATATAAAAATATGTAATATTATCTTACGCTGAATAAAGAAAAATGACAGAAGCATTCAGAATTGAACTGAAAAAAAAAACGATTTCTTTTTTCCTCAATTAGCATTAATTATAATGCGATTCTATATTTGATTCAAAATTATGTATAAAAAGTGAATATAAACATAATTTTATACTTACAACTTGCATAATTATCTTTCGAAATAGTCCTTCAATAACAAAAGTTGAGATCTTTCGATTCCATAAATGTAGTTAAATTATGTACAGCAAACATGCCTGGAAGTAAAATTATATATAAAAAAAGCATTCAAACAAAATTTGATATTAAACTAACAATTACAAATCGGTTTAAAAGTTGCTATAGATCATATATAATTTTTGAAGTTTATGCTAGCAAGTAACATTTTAACATTCTCGTATAAGTAGTATAAAAAGTATAGTACTAGTCAAAAAATGAGAATTCGAGATTTTGACGAATGGGCACATTTTAGACCTCTTTGAGTTCGAAAAACACAATTTTGACAAAAATAACTCAAAAAAGTTTTGAGATAGACGGTTGAAATTTTGTGTACGGTTTTTACACAAAATTGGCAAATATATGTCAAGTTTTCAGTAAATTCTGTTTCGAGGAAGTCGTATGCTTGAATATAAGTCAACAAAATAATTACTAAACTAAAAGAGCTAGATAAATGAAATTTGGCTCACAGATTTAACATCTATAATTTAGACGCTTGTCAAAGTATGAGCCAAATCCAACTAGGGGTTGACTGTTTGATTGTTTTGTGTTCAGAAACATGTAAATTCGAAAATTCAAAAAACGCCTGTGATGACCTAAATTTACCAATTGTGGTATAGGATCTTGTAACTACAAGTGCAGATTTTATGTTTTTATTTTATTTCTGTCGGTTGAGAGAAACGAGTCTAAAGTATAAATTCAATTTTTGAATATTATTAACACGTGCCAGTTATTAAACGTGAAACAATGACACGATAGATTCTGTAAAGATGTTAAATTATCTCCAAAATTCAAAATTTCATAACTATTTGCCAACTTCATGTAAATAGTCTCTAGAATAACGTTTATTAAAGTATGCTAGAGAATTTTGAGAGCATGTAAATCGCAGGTCATATTTTTAATAAAACTGACGGAGTAGCATTTATCTATAACTGCACTCTAAATGGATGGATTAAACAATAAAGAAATTCGTTCTACTCAAATGCATATTTAGAATAAAATTATTTAAAAGTCGAAAGAGTAATTGAAAAATAACCAATTAAGAACATAAAATCATATTTTCTATGGGCAAATTATTTTCATCAGAAAAGTAGGAAGGTTTCTAAGGAGGAAAGTGAACGATAAAGGGAACGTTTTCCGATTAAGCATTCATAAAGGTCAGTTCATGAATGCTTAATCGGAAAAAAAGATACCATATTCGCTGGACAAATATTTAGTAAAATTGATGGAAAAATAAACTATGTATGTAACCGCAATCTAATTGAATGAATCAAGCAACAAAGGGATTATTTCAAGTCAAGCGCAAATGGGAATATAATTAATTTAAAAGGAGTAAGGGCAATCGAATAACAACAAATTAAGAACCTAAAATCCTATTTTGTATGAATTATTTTCATCTGAAAAGTAGGAAGGACTAAGCAGGAAATTGGAAACGAAAAGGCCAGTTTATGAATGCTTAATCGGAAAAACGGGAGATGAAGTATTAACTTAATGAATAGAGTTGTGTTTCCAGACCTTTAGAGAGCGACACAAAATATGTTAATATTAAAATCTTAACCCAAGTTCTGACTTGCAACATGATAAATTCAAACGTATGTAACAAGTGACTTCATTATAAACGATCCGGTGCTCTACTTGAATTAAGATTTAAAACAAATTTAATAATAAATCCACGCAACCTCTGCTTTTCTTTGTTGGAAGAAAGGCTGTCATAAACTCGATTAAGAATCATCGAACAAATTAGAATTTTCGAAGCAAGAAGGAAAATAATTTATTCCCTTAACAAAAGCGCACGTGGATCAATATGTTGTCAGACTTTTAAACATCTTTGTTAAATAGAAAGGGATTAGTTGGCTGTTTTGGATTTTGAATAATTTTGAATTTCTAAAAGAGAGTTATCGGGACACAGATTTTGAAATTTGGCAGATCGTGAGATTAAACTAGAAAGAATTTAAAATAGGGAAGACTAAATTAGTATTATTTTATAAAGCCTTTCGAATTTCTAATGTTTAATGTCTTTTAGAGACTTAATAAATGTCGCACGTTTAATATAATGGATATGTTTTCTAAAATATAGGGTACATTATTTTTCAAATTCTTTGAAGATTTGAATATATTCGGTGCTACCATATGGTTTTTTTTAGTTATCCAAACTTCTGAGTTAATAGATGAAGCATTTCAAATAGTCGAAAAATAAAAATATACAATTATATATATTATTTAAATCTCTGAAATATTTAAAATGTCCTTTTACATATTTGAGGTCGTTTTGGAAGGTCAACATTTTTTTCTAAAATAAATATTGTGGTGGTATGTGGATTATTATGATCTGTGCAGGAAGCAACATGACGAATGTTGTAGAAAACATTTCTTTAATAATCACATTCACACACTAAACAATTACAAACA
>JAPMOR010005438.1:0-34198 GCA_026543865.1 Argiope aurantia
GTTAAAAAATAACTGCAATTTTTGATGCAAGTAAGTCTACTTATAAAAAAGTGTTCTCTATTTATTTTGCCTTTCCAATATTTGAATTCTACATCTATATCACTAATTGACGGGGAAACTCCTGAATCGTGAATCAGTATGCTACTATCCACAGATCCACGTAGCATCAAATATTTTCTCTTCGATTTATTAAAGAAACCTGACTAAGATTCTAGTCCACAAATAATTATGATAATAATTATCTACAAATAAATCTGTTTTAAAATGTCATTTTTTTTCTTTTTTCATTTCCAATATTTCTATTTCACATCGATATCAGTCCTTAAAAACGTTTTACCGGTCAGTAAATATTATATATATTTTTTATCTTTCATCTGTAGTACCTGTCATGAAGTACAGAGGAATCCTGTCCAGGTAATCGCACCAATGCTTGTGGACCAGGACTAATTAATATGAAAGCATCAAAAAGAGAATAATATTAGCTTAATTTACCAAGATGCAATAATATTTGTAATCCAATAACACTTTTATGAACGTATTTTCTCACCAGTGAAGTTTTGAAAGTTATACAGGGTGTTTATTTAGTCCCGGACCCATTTTGATGTTTAATAACTCATAAAATAGTAAAGATAGATTAAAATTAATAACATAAATGGTTAAATAGACTCGAAAAGTTTCATGACCCTTGTCAATGAACTTACACGTGTGCCCCCTTCGTCGCACGGAGAATATCAATTCGGTAGTCAATTTCACGCCAGGTAGCGGCAAGCATGCCAGCATCCACAGAGCCTATTGCGGTTGTAATTCTGGCTTTTAGGTCATCAATGTTCGACACTCTCCTCCTGAAAACGTTGTCTTTTACACACACCCAAAGGAAAAAGTCCAGCGGCGTTATGTCAGGTGATTTGGGTGGCAAAGGAATTGGACCTCCTCGCCCACTCCATCCTCTTGGAAAATAGTCATTCAAAGAAGTACGAACGATTGTAGCCCAATGAGGTGGCGCACCATCTTGTTGCAAAAAGACATGTGGCTGAAGCCCTTCTAGTTGTAGAAATACGAAGTTTTCCAACATGTCTAAGTATACGACTGATGAGACCGTCTTTTCTGTAAAAAAGAAAGGCCCAATGACTCGGTCGGGCATTTGTCGGCACCACACATTAACCTTTGGGGAATCCCTTTGTGCCTCACGGTATTCATGGGGCTTTTCAGATCCCCATATGCGCACATTATGGCGAATAACAATGCCAGAAACATGAAAGGATGCTGTGCTTTCTCTTGTGGTGTATGCTTAATATCCGCTCGAATAAAACATCACATACAAAAGTACTACATAGAACAAACATATGAAAAGTAAATATAACATTGCAATAGTTGCCAAAAACAAAAGAGAGAAAAATGCAATTAATAAGAAGACGATATTTAGAAAAGTACAGATATTTAGACTGGAAAATGAAATTATCTCAAATTAACCACACGCGCAGACGATATTTACAAAAGTAAAAATGTTCAAACCTGAAAAGGAAAATATATGAGTTATTCCATCAATAAATGCCATAAGTATGTTTATATCTTCATTATTTTATGAGTTATTAAACATCAAAATGGGTCCGGGGCTAAATAAACACCTTGTATTTATTACGGTTATTAAAATGGTTATTTTTATAAAATGTTTCAAAAGTAAATTTATTCTGAGCTCCACATTTTATACTGAAACTTTTATATTTGCTTAATATAATGATTACTGTCTGCTCATAATGACATGATTATGTTTTTATTTAATAGAAAAATGATGTATTTCTACATTAAAAAAGTTCTAGTGCATAATAACACTAAATATTTAAAATGTCTTCAATGGCAAAAATGTGTTAAAAATTCTACAGGTGAATCAATACATCCAATCATAAAAAAGTTATTTTTTAACATGTAAGGTTATATAAAGTAATTCCAGGTTTTAACAAATAAAATGAATGTTATTAAATGACTAGGATAAATTTTTGCATGATGTTAAAAAAGTATCATAAAATATTTGAGTGTCATTCATATTATAATTATGAGTTTCAAAAATTCATCCTAACTTCCGTTACATATAAAGTATCCATATTTGTCAAAATTGATATACATTCAGTTTTGATTTCTAAGTAAGGTCGTAATAATTTTAACCAATACTTATTTGAAAATGTAAGAAAGGCAGAATTTTGGTTTTATTTCTTTTTTTATTATTATTTATTTGCTTCTATACGATATTTAAATGAACTTGGGAAGAAAAAAAATAATATCCTATTTATTATCATAGAAGATTACATACATTTTATGACAAATAGATGAATTTTTAATTAGTGATTATATAACATGATAAAAATTTATTTAAGGAAAGAATATCATTCATATCGAAATAATGTCAAAACAATCAAAATATTAGGGAGATAAATTTTGTTTCAAATAAAATTGGTACACAAAAATAATTTTCAAATTACAAATACTATCCTACCTGATTTATCAGATACTGAATTGATATATTTCTTGAAAAACGATGTTGAAATGATAAAAAAGTTTCGAAAATTTAAAACAAAACAATTAAACTCAAATAACAAAAGCAACAGAGGTGTTTAAAAAATTTTCAATTACTTCACTATTTTGGCATTTTTTATAAAAAATTTAATCGTAGAGATTGGTGCTCTGTACTGAAATAATTCTCTCTGACTGAAATAACCGAATAAATAAAATACCTTCATACATGCATATAATTTGTTGTGCTGTTTTCCTAAAATGGATAGGATTTTGCGGAAAACTTCGTTCTTAGAATGTTTCGTCACTCTAATTAACAAGTGAATGTTTAATGAATATTTTAGAAATAACTGCATTTAATGTTTATTCCAAACAAACACGGTTTTTACCACAAAGATAATATCTGAAAGTCTCTGTCACGCACAATCTAAAGAAGTGCAATGTCTGTCCAGTCTGCATTTTGTCGGCATTTGCATTGTGAGAATCAAGCCATTAAATGCAAAATAAGATGATTTTGTTATTTCAAGCACGTCGGAGCCATTTGGTAGATTTAAATAAATCTTAAAGACAGTAGTTTTTACCTTTAATTTGTCAGCTGGCGACATGAATATGGAAATACTAATTCGTATTTCTGTTGTGGTACTGGATCCAAAAGTGCATTATTATTTGAAATATTTTCATATAAGAGAATTTTTTGCTTTAAATATTTTTCAGCTGTTATTTTTTTATAGAAGTGGCCAATTTTTATGTTCAAGCAAAACAATGGGACATATAAAATTATCTATATCTGTATTAATAATTTTATGTAGCATATCTAAGTGAAAAAAAGGAATTTAGGTTTTGAAATATAAATTTTTCATTCTTATTTTATTAATATAATAAAAATATTAATCAAAATAGTTGATAAAATATTCAATGCATATTATATTATTATATGCATTAAATACTTTCCGAAAGTGCATTTGCAGAGCACGATTTTGCGCATGCTCGTTGCCTTTAGTGTATTTATCGTTTCTTCATTAGCAGATTAGATTAACTCATGCGTGGTTCTACTACAAATTGCTACTATGTTGCCACCATCTCGGATTAGAAGTTATCAACAATTTCAAGGATTTCATTTCGCCAAATGTAAATCTAATAAATCTGCACCACATTACAAGAGCATCTGGAAGCGAAGGAATTTCAAATATAAAAGGAGTAAAATAATTGATTGGGAATAATTAATAAAAACTGAAAAGTGAAGTATTGTGTGAACATGTTTAGATAATTGGACTTGACTTATTATGAACCTAGTCATTTTGAAGTTTATGAGTAAAATGTCTTCTAATTTTTACGTTTTCTCTCATATCACCGTTTTTCGGTTTATGTAATGATATTTTTATTATAAAATTACCAATAAAAGATTAGAAAGTATCTAAATTTACAACCGTGAGTTGCGTACTTTATTAGTCTAAGAACTCAGATCTCTCATTTTAAACAGCAAAGCGATACATTATTATAAATTTTGTAAATATCGCTATTTTAAAATTTGATATTACTGAAACGCCGGTTTATTTTGTATAACATTACTTAGAATTTTCCTTTTGAACTGATATCTCTGTTAATAATAATGACAACTTATTTTTTCTGAGATGCAAATTCATCTGAGTGTTAGAATTTAAGTTTCCCGGAAAGGAAAAAGCACATGTATCCATTAATAAAAAGTTTTTGTGCCTTTCTTATTGTTGTGATAATATTATATAGACATATGCGCTTTATATTGTGATGATAACTTGAAAATATAGTGAAGATTAAGATTTAACTGAGGTAATTAGAAAATTTCTAAACATATCAATAATTAGCTGTAGAAACATTCCAGGTTTCAGTAATTCACTGGAAACTAATGTTTTAAAAGTTAGCAGTAGCCTGGAATATTATCAACAATATTTTTAATTTCCAACTGTAAATATTTCCAATTTAAGCCTTTTTAGAATTTGAAAATATTTTTTATTTGAAAAAAAAATTAATTTTGCAATTCATTCTTACTTCAATTAAATAATAAAAAAAATTATCTGTGAGATTTGATATTGATGGTGTTTATTTTTGAATCAGAACGAAAATGCTAACCGTAGCTAGGAATAACTGGATCTGAAGATTTCAAACTTTTGCTTATGCATTCGCAACTTCACACAGCTTTTTTTATTTGTTTTATTTCTAACACCTGCTTAAATTCCAAAAATAAACATTTGTTATTTTACGATATCAATCATATGAAATATTGTATTTACTTAGTAATTAACCATACGTTAGAGAATACTTAAGCATTCTTGAAAGGAATTAAAAAATTATTTCATTTTATGTTTGGAATCATGTATGATTTTTTTTATGAAAACTTATAACTTATTGTATTTAATTATTTTGATATGACTTGCAAAAATGATCATTCTAGACTCAAATTATTTTACATGTCAATAGAGTTAGAAAATTTATTTCATTAATATAAGAATTTTAAAAGTTCATATGCATATTCCCTATGCTCAATAAAATCTCATTTTCTAGAACGCCACTTTCTAATACATTAAAAGTGACAAATTAAATGGAAGAAAAATTTATTTAAAGAATGAAAAATTATTAAATGAAAGAAAAGACTTTATGATATTTTCCTGTTTTGAGAAAAATGCGAATATAATATTCCAGGAGAGCCATTATTACTATAATTAATGTTCTGAATACACAAAAGTGCTAAAAATTTAGAATGGCTTGAAGCAACTGTATTTTTTAAATTTAGAAAAGTTATGTTTGGTAATTTGTCTCACTATTTATAAGAATATTCTTAAAAAACTGTATGTAGAATGGTGAGCCTTTTATTGTATTAAATTAGAAATGGCTAAGGGTATTTTCCTCTTACATCAGGAATTTGTCTAAGCAATTTGCCACCCACATCTTGGCTGAAATTTTCAGCACGTTTTTCAGCACTGATGGAAAATACAAAACTAATCAATAAAAATGTTCCAGAAGAACTGCTTAAGTGTACTAAGTAAGAAATTCGTTGAAATGTGATTAATGTGAAATGTAGAAGAAAGAAGAATTGTTGATAATCGATTGATCTCTTCATATAAAGGTGAAAATGAATCGAATTCTTTTAAAAAACAGATGAAATGCAATTACGAATTATTTTATGAAAATAATATTGAAACATTAATTACTTCATGAAAAAATTACTTCATGAAAAAAGATTTATCAAATTATTAATAATATGATTTCAATTTTTTTTTTTGAAATTTCAATTTTTATTTGATGAAATTTTATCACGTTTCTGTATTTTTATATTTTAATTGATTATATATCATCAAGAAACGGTAATTTGAGTACTTAGATTTCATTTTGTCTGACTAATATGTAAAGATCCTGCAGCTTTCTGAATTTTATTTTACTCATAATAAATACTTAAAGCTATTTCTATTCAATATCATCTCGCATATATTTAGAAACTTTTTTAATTTTTCCATTTCTTGACGTTCAGGAAATCAAGTTTTTAAAGCAGGAGATTCAATTTCAATTAATCAGTGTTGTAAGCAACGTTAAATTCTGACTCTCCTACATTTGACCAGATAAATAAATTTTCACACGCCCTTATTTCTCTACTATTAGTATACCAATATTTGTACCACGCAAAACCAACTCTCTGTCTAAAAGTTTTTTTTTTTTAAATAACTGATGAGTCATGTGTAATAAAGTAGAACGTCCAACACAAGATATTTTTCTTTATAACATTACATTAATTAGAATGGGCCCTGTGGGCATAGTTAGGAAATGTAATAGGAGAAATCTATTGGAAAGAAAGGGAGAGTTAAATGGAATTTTTTCTAACTTTTACCTCTGGGAAATTTTGTAGTTATATTTTCGATTTTGTATAGGAGGGTAGACGAAAGATTATGGACATGGGGAGATTTGACTGCCTTATTATTCATTTGAATAGACTTTACACTAATAACGATAAAATAAATCTTGCTTTTCAGTATTTCTTCGAATAAAACATATAGTCAATTATCTGCATTCAGAATTTCATGTACCACATTTTAAAGCTTTAACGACATTATAGTAAGTATGCTCACATTTCAGGGATTCCTCGAAGAATACCTGTTGTTCACAAACACTTCTGCACTAAATTTGGTTACTCAAAGAGTACAACCATTACTATCTCAAGCAATTTTAATAATTTTTTCCTTTTTCAACGTATTAAAAAGTAAGTAAAATTTTTCCAATTTTAATGGTTTAAAAATATTGTACAGGAAATTTCCTATGTAACATAAGTTATCAAGATGATCTTGTTTCTTAATGTTTGTTTAATTTTATATCAAAACAGTTCAATAAATTGGATGAAGTTTCTAATTAATTTTAAAATGTATTCCGATGAGGGCAGAGTAGGTAGCAAATTCTAAAATATGCGGGATAAAATATAAAGCAAAACTCCGAACATTAAGGACATTTTCTAAAAATATCTCTACATATCTAATTGAGGTACTTTAATCCTTTTATAAAGTCATTTCTGACAATGGAATAGTGAAAAAAATGATCACACACCCTTTAACTTAAATTAAAGGTCAGAATATTTATCGATTTCCAAAAAGGAAAATTTTGATATTCATTTATCTAAGACAATATGGATGAAGAAAAAAATATATATATAGGCCTCATTCGGAGAAATTCTGCTGAGGATTTGAAAAATAAAAAATAAAATATTTCAAATACAAAAAAAAAAAAAAAACATGTGTCCTTTCACTTAGAATTATTTAAATTTGGTGAAAAAGAAATATTTGTATAAAATTAATTTTAGAAATAAATAACTTTCTGATTTGAAGATCCTTAAAAGTAGTGCAAATATTACTTACGTTGTAGCTTATCGTATTTATTATTAGTGATTAGTGTTGCATCACTTTTGAATGTGAATATCGGATAAAATGTTTATGATATCGGAAAAAAATATTAGCAAAACCTAACTGAATTTGAATTTTTAATTTCAATATTTATTTATATTTATTGGAAATATGTCTGCTTTTCAATCTTATAACATGCGAACAACGGAATTCTAAAAGTTTATATTTGCTTACGCATATGCATACCCTGAGATGACACAATTCATTGGATATCAAAAGCAGTATATGAATATGCATGCAGCAGTTTTATAGCGCATGAAATGCATAAATCTCAGTGTATTAGCAGGACGTTCATCTGTTTTCAGGCGAGACGTATTCAAAAGTTTCCGGCGTCATTATGGACGAACTGCGCGAATTTGATTGATATTGTGGAATGGCGGGGGGAGGCTAAATGAACATTGTAGTCCTAAAAAGTGTTCAGCCAGGAAATTAGAGGTTTTTTTTCTCCAAATTGAGATTCGAATTGCGATAAGATGGAGATTGAAAGCTAAGGGAATTGCAATGTTTAGATTTCTCTTGAGTGCGAAACCTAAGAAAAATGATTACAAAAGGAGTGACGGATTACAAGATGAATATTTCAATAGAATGAATTTATCTTCCAAAATGTACTTGTACTGAGTCATTGTCAATGTCAGGTGTAAAGGAAAGGGATGAAGAAAGATTCACATCTGAAGGAAAATATCGAATTTGTATGTCTCATGAAGATGCTAGAAATGGAAACTGAGTTTAGTTATACTAACGCCCCCTTAAAAAGCAATACTAGATTTAATTTGGAACGGAAGTCCTAATTTTGAACATTGATCAGATGACTAGCACGACACCTGAGTTGGCGCCAATCTCTTTCCAAGCTTCAGCTCCATAGCAGAAGAAGAACATTTGACTTCGATTTATTTAACGTGCACCAGCCCCGCTTACGCGACAATTCACCGTTGGAATTTCCTCGAACATGAAACTCTTTAGTTCCGAGTTTAGTTTAGTTATATTAACGTCCCGTTTTAATCAACACTTGGAATATTTTGAGACGGACGTCGTAATTTTGAGCCGCGGTCAGATGACGAGAACGACACCTGAGCTGGCACCCCTCTCTCCACACCACATTACACCAGCGGGAGGACGTTTGGTCAGGACGGATTTAACGTGCAACAGACCCCCTTACACGACGTTTCTTCGGTGGAATCGGGTCTCGAACCTGAAAGCCTCCGGTTCCGAAGCCGAGATCTTATCACCAAGCTACCATGGAAGAGGTTGAAGAGGTTGCTAAAAATAACATAGTGAAGGACGGCGTAGAGCTCGAGTTTGTTATTTCTAAATGTGCACAATAATTAGTGTCCCTGTATTAATTATTTGGATATGATAAAAAATTCTGATCCGATAAACTTTCGTTTTTTATTGTTAGAGCATTAACTAATACGTTTTTCATTTAAAGCAATACAAAGTAGAATAACTTATTTTGCACTTAATACAGTTATCCTTTGACGGACACCTTAACCGAAATTACCAGAAATTTATTCATAATGACACAAGGAACTCGCCTGTCCATGCCATCTTAAGAAGCATTTTTTTAAAAAAATGTAGTGGTGAGGAACAAGATTTATTTCAAACACTCTTCATTTATTTAGAAATTGAATAGTAGTTTTTATTATCTGCATTTAATGGCATTTAACAATTTAATTAGGTATATAATAGAATTAGATCCAAAATCGTGAAAAGAGTTATGGTCAGATTGAAATTAAATGAATATTGTAACAAATGAATGATTGACTCACTTCACTCAAATCACAATAATTATTTAGGGTTGCGATAGTATGTATTGGGCAAGCGAAATATTAATTTCTTGAAGATTTTAAATACAAACAGTAAATTTTAGGCATGTGACCCTGATATCATACATTATCCATAAGCCGGCAGAATGCGACTGCTTACCTCAAAACCCTCAAGAATAATAAAGTATCTCTAAAGAAAAAATTAGCGCTCATTCCTTTAAATGGGCCATCTGTTGGCATTCAGGTGAATCACCAACATTAACATGATAAAAGAACAAGATTACTCCCAATTATATTTGTAATTGTTTACAATCTCAAAATATCAAATTATGCCTTTTTTTTTACATTTCTGTTACAAACATAATTTCTTTTCAGGTAGATAATATTGAATTTTTAACACTAGATATTAGGTTGGCATTTTAAAAGGATTTTTAAAAGTTTGAACACAAAATAATAACCCTTAGTTAATTGAAAACCATTTCATTTATTCAAAACCGTTATAGTAGCTAGTTTATTTTTAAATCCAATTCTGAAAGATTAAATAAAAGTTATCCCGATGATATCTCTATAGATATTTCCTCAAACGATATATCTATTTACTTATTTGTTTAATTTGCCAATAGAACAAAAACGATAATTTTTTGAAGGAAATTTATAAGGTCCACATTAGGACTGGAAAACTTTTTTTTTGGAATGAATAAATTTAGTTAAAGTTTTAACACGAAAGGAGCAGCAACCAGTGTCAAATTATTTTTTTTCTAGCGTTTCTTTGTGGTATGGCGAAGATTAAGTTCTGAAATTATTTTTTCATTACTTATATTTATTTGTTTATAAATGAAATTAAAAATCAATAACTATTAGCTTTGAGAATACTATTAGGATTATGAAAAATTGCTTAACATTTCAAAGATCCAAATACGCAATGCCTCTTTAAACTTTAATCCGCACTTGTGTTTCTATATGATAAATAAAATTAATTCGATACAATGCTTTTTAATTTTAAACACGTTTTTACTATGATTAATAAAATTAACTTCATACCTGAGATTTGCCTTTAATTTTACTGAACTATTTATGTCAGAAAGAATTACTCTTACTTACTCACTTAAAATTTTACTTATTTTTATAATTTTATTCAAAAAAATTAAACCGACTACTCTATTCTTCACACACAAAAGCAGCAAATGAATTGTTTAGGAAACAGCACGTTGTTTGAGGACGGATTATACCAACTCCAATATATTTATAATCAGATGTTATAAAGTCATTTTAGAAAATAATGGCTGACAGAACAAGTATGATTAATGCGTCTTTGATCCAAAATTTTTTGATGTTAAAAAGAAAAATGAAAACTCTCACAAAGGAGAAACTTTATTTGATGCGAATTAAAGAACTTCGAATAAAATCAGAATAAAGTATAAGACTCATTCATATCCTTATTGCCAAACGCTTTAGGAAATCACATACAATTGAAGAAAAAAATCCCTTTGAAAACAATTTATTTAAAAAAAAATTGTTTTTAAATGCTTGGATGTGGAGCAGAATTATGATAACAGACATCCGGCTATTCAAAACTTAAAACTGCAAATTCTGTATGAAATGTTTTTCTGTATTTCAATGAAAAACGCGATTTGTAACGCTTATAGACTAATAAGAATTAGAAGAGATAAATCCTAGATAAATTATTTGTAATCGTTGTCAATACTAGCTGTTTTTTCAGATTTCAGCAAAAGCTGTTATGATATCTTATGTTTTTATAAGACAAATTATCATGAAACCAATGTAATGATACTATTTGTTCCAAAATATTGATATCAGAGTGCAAAATCTAATATACTTAATTAATCAAATGTAAAAATTATGGCATCAGGCTTTAGAACGTTAGCTGTACTGAATAAAAAGCTCTTCACGCCTTCAAAGGCTGCGCAAAGCATTGCTGATTTAAGTATTTTAAATCAATTAGTTTCTTTGGTCTTTCTTTTGCTCTAACTCTTAGAGCTGGAAAGGAAATGATTTCTAGAAGAAAATGATATTCTTATCCGCAGCTTGCAATGTACAAGTGTTTCGGAATGATTTTTGGAAGAATACTCCAAAAAGGTAAAGCACTTTTTTATGTGTGATATTAGTTGCAATCGGTATGACATCATTCACAATCGGAAATTCACTTTTTTTTTGCAATTAGAATCCTTGATGTGGAGACAATGTATCTTTTGTGGTATCTTTTCAAGCAATATGATTTGAAGCGTTTCTATATGAAAAAGTTTTAAAATTATATAGTTTGAATTTTATAAAGATATTTATAAAGCATTAAATCATGTAATCACCGACATTCTTTGATTTAAATGGAGAAATGACATTATTTTCATTGCATTCATAAACAGTGAATTTTTTTCACAATTCTTGATTTTAGAATTACACTAAGATAAACAATTTAAGATTTTGTTTGAATAGTTTAGTTTTCGTTATCCCTCGGAGGGGCACCTCGCAATTGAGGTTGAAAAGCTTCTGGTATGGTGGTTGGTTCTCGCCATCTCTGAGGGTACGAGAAAGGGTGGGGATGGCTACCTCACATCGATGGCGAGATGTTCTTCCTTAGGGATTGGTTATACCGTGACCGAGTGATGGCCCTTAGGACTCCACCACACTTCCCACAAGAATTGCTGTCGGTCATTCGAGGGTTTTCCGTGTGCCTTTTGGAGGTCAGTATATGATTAACTCCCTAGTTCAATGATTAAATATTTGATGACAAGTTTTTTTGTCATTGTTTCTTTCAGAATTTTCTGTTTGCATTGGATCTAATTTCTGTTGCAAACGACGGGATTTAATTTAAGCGATCTAATGTCTGTCCCATTAGGACATTACCCTCTAGTAACCAAAGTAAACAAGCTTTCTTTTCCTTTCATTTACAAGCAAATTCAACTACTCTATGCATCTTGAAGCGGAAGTTTGGATATTATAATTTGGGATTACTGTTATGTCACCATTCATTTTGCAATGGACACTGCAAATATATAAGGGAAATTAGTCAGGGGTGTCGATGGATAGCGGGTATAATAAATGCACTCTTTATTATTGCAAAATGTCTGGATAATACACCTGGATAATGGAGAAGTGATATTTTCAAATGGAAATCGCAGGTGGGGGGGGGGGGTAGCGAATAATACAGATAGCCGAATCTGAGTGGCACGTGACTCTCTTAAATAGTCAATTTAAGCGCATTCGTTAAAAAATGCAACACGGATTATAAAATGAATAACAATAAAAATAAATAAATTGGAGTGATCTCACACCGTTAGTGTCATAAGGAGTAATCATGATGTTCAAGCTAAGTTGGCAAAGAAGAGGGATCAGGAGTTTAGATTAGTATAGTTTAGTTTTATTGACGTTCAGTTTTAAAGCAATATCAGGGCTATTTTGGAATAGGCAACATACTTTTGAACATACTACAACAGTACAACATACTACAGTAGTCAAATGACGAGGCCGACATTTGAGCCGGTGCTCTTCTTTCTAAAATTCCTCGCCACATCGAAAATTCCTCGACGTTCCAGATCAGTTCACACAGCTGTTCTTCATTGAAATCGGATCTCGAGCCCTCAGAACCAGATGTCGAAATCGTGTCGCTGTGAAAAAGGACATTAGGTGCGATACACAATTGAAGCATCCAAGTTTATAATAATCATAATATATACAAATATTTTTTACAACTAAGTATCCGTTGATTTTTTAAGTTAGCAAGGTTATTTCAATTAAAACACCATTATATCATAGCATCCTATAAAATTAACTTTCCATTTAAGTTGCTTAAGGTTGTCTCTTCTAGGACACCTCTTCTGAAACTTTTACGAAAGATAAGTTAAAAGCACGAGAGATGGTTTCAGTATCTCTATAAAAGCTTTGTTTTTAAAATTTTAGTGGTAGGACACAAATTTGAATTCATAAACTTTTTTTTCTTTTCATTTCGAAGGTATACAGAGCGTTATCAGATAGTAGCCACTTTTGTCGATCTACTGGTTATTCAGGAGTGATGCTTTCTAAAATTTTAAATTAAATATTTATGTACCTGGTTTCTTAATAGCTTCTTCAGTAAAATATTTTCAAACTTCACATTTCGATGGTCACATAATTCGTATAATTGTAGAAGCCTTGCTATATATTTTTTTTTTCATTGCACTATATATCTCTCCAATTTGCAGTCTTGAGTTAGTACTTTACTTTGTAGTGAAATTTAAATTCGAAACAGAAGAGATGAAACTTCAAAAAAGTATGAAAAATGTTTTGTTGCTACTAAACATATATTTTTAAAAATAGGACTGCAAAAATAAATTGAATCAGCATTGCAATTTTATGTATACTACAGAATATTTCTTTTGGAATTTGTGCAATATTTTAAAGAATTATTCAATAAAAAGTTCACTGATTCCATAAAAAATTCAGTTTTGCCTTCCAAAAGATTAAAATGCTGTAAATAATATTTTATTTTATTTCAATCTAAAAATGTATTTCTGAAGGAGACAGAAGGACAATCATGGAGTCTAAAATTTGCACAGTCCTTTCATCTTATAAATCACATTCAGTGAATTTTTTGGCAGTTTAGCATTTCAATCTTCTGCAATGAAACATGACTTTATAAAGCTTCCAATATCTTTATTTTAGGACAATCAACAATTTCATTTTTTAACAAACTATCTTGGGAAAAATTCTAGCTCTGACCGGCGTATTTCCTTCAAGACGGTCGATGGACTGTTCTACATTCGCGCATTTTTATGGAATAGAAGCATTTAATTTTTTTATAACTCAGTCAGTTTTAATTACAAAAAAGTTGAACTGTTTTTAATTTAAAAAATTAGTGTCTTAAGAATATTTTATTAAATAGGATTCAAAGAACAGAATATATCTACAATATGTAATTCATTCGAATATTTATTGATTAAAACTTTATACGATATGACTATTTATTTCGTTTAGAAAATTTTTATTAGATATATACGCCAAATAATCAAGTCTAAGAATTAGCATTTTAGCCCTGCATTTTATGTATTAAGCAATGTATACCTTAAATAAAAATTATTTATTGACTTAATAATATAATAATTTTAGAATGTCATAGAAAATAACACATTTAATATTTATCACATTTCATGCAAACACATGCTGAACATTACACTTTTCTGCGTTTATTTTGCAGAAAAGGTTGAATTAATTTTCTAATTTCAGTTTTTGTAAACATGACGGCAACGCTCTAATAAAAGCTGATTTTCCCCACGCATTCTTACCGTGCTCATGTAGATTAAATTTTACTTTTATTTTTGAGAAAAAAGAACTGTTAGAAAATGTGATTACAATGTCTTTTAAATTCATTATAAATTTTAATTCAGTTTATAAATTAAAAGTTTAGTTTATAAATTTTAATCGTTGAAAAAAATTATTTTTTAAATTTTAAGATGATGTAAAAATCATTTTAATTCTGTAATATTTTCGGAAGTTATAGAGGAAAATTACAGAATTTAGATTAATTTTAATTAACTAAAATTTCAAAAAAATCTCTACGACCTACACTTTTCTTTTCTTCAAACTAAATATGCGTTTTGGTAGCTCTAAGTGATATGGTCTAGCGTGTAGAGAACCAAAACACACAGACATACAAACATAAAAAATATTCTCTTATAATGAGCTTTGAAGAAATTCAGGGCACTGATTGGCTCGGAATTGTTATTTTTTTAGTGAATATAGTGGTTGGAAAGAACGAAAATGGCATGTTTTTATGGAATGATATTCACATTTTCATAAACCAGTCAATTTTAGTGATCGGCTTAGTCAACTGGAGTGTCTACTTTTGTTTAAAATAATAGTGTATCAAGAATACTTCGTTAAATATGACTCACGGGGCAGAGGATATAGGTAAATATTTAAAATTCGTAATTTACAATCAGAGCATTTATTGCCACAAGTTACATAAAATATAATTATTTACCTTAATTAGAACATTTCAAACATATATGTCTATTACGAAAGGTTTATTAATTATCCATTTGGCTCTGATTTGAATGGATCTTCTGTATAGTATATTAAACCACATTTGCCTTAAATAAAGTAGATTGATTGAATGAGTTACATAGATATTCCTCGAAAGGTTTTCCTTGCATGTGCTTTTTAGAAACTATCATATTTCATATTTATTTCCTTTCATACAGACATGTGTTGAAAATTTTATTTTTAAATGCTTAATTTGCAATATTAGTTGATTTATTTTTTAATTTGAACTTTTATTAATATAATGGCAGCATATTGATAAAAGCTCATTTTTTTCCTCATGCACTCGTAGCGTGCACGGGCAGGTTAAATTTTATTCTGATTTTGTGCGAAATAAATTGCTAAAAAACTTGATTAAATTATTTTTTTTTAAAAAATCGTTAAAAATAGAAATTTAATTTGTTGCTTAAAATATCAGTAATAATAATATAATAATATAATTTTAGTAATATTAATATAATATTTTTTGATCTTTAATATGATGTAAAGATTAATTTTCTGCTTAAAAGTTATAGCAGGAAAACGCTGAATTTCGCTTAATTTTTAGCTCATTAAAGCTCTATTTAAAAGTTAAAAAAAAAAAACTCTCCGAGGCGCATTTCCGACCTCCAATATACAAATGTGCAAAATTTGGTGGCCGTATGTCGAAGTGTCTGACCTTTAGAGCGCCAACACACACATGGACACAGACACACACATTGAGCTTTATTATAAGTACTCACCGCCATTAGCAACCAGCAGTTTCACCAATATTAATGCTCGTTAAAATTTTAGTTAAATATTTTATGTAATTGACTTTTAATAGCTTCTTCAAGAAAATATTTTTGAAGTATTTTTGATAATCATAAAATTAATTCATACTATTTTAAAGTTCTTAAGCCATAATGTACCATCTCTTTAATTTTCTGTTAGCTCTAGCAAAACTTCAATATTAAATTGCAGTGAAAATGTTTAAACTGTAATTAATATAAAAACATTTTTTACTGAAATCATTCATCTTTTTTTTAAATTATGAATATGAAAAACCGAGTTTTTCAGCATTTAAGTTTTATGTGCACTGCAGAATAATTTTCAAAATTTATGTAATATCTCAAGAATTATTTAACAAAAGATTTTCAGATTCCTCATGAAATTAAGTTTTTAGTTTTACTTTCTAAAAGATTTAAATGTCGGGAATAACAATATTTTATTTTGTTTCGTTCAACAAATGTAATTAAAAGAAATTATGAAGTTAAAATTTTATACATTCATTTGGCCCTAAAGAATCATATTCTGTAAATTAGTCTTTACACTTTTCTTCATTTTCTCCTGAAAGTTTCTATCTTCTGCTATCAAATCTCACCGGTTTTATGAAATTTTAATAGAATAGTTTAGAAAAATCAGCATTATAATGATCTTAGGCCAATCATTCTTGAGAAAGCCTGTGCTCTGGTTGGGGTATCATCTTTGAGGCAGTAAATGAAATGGTCTAAAATCACTCGTTTTTATTGAATAACTATACTCAAAAGTTTCATAAATCTGTCAGTTTTAGTGGTGATTGGAGTGCAACTCTTTTTATTTGAAATATTAGTGTTTCAAGAATATTTTATTAAATATGATTCACAGAGCAGAGGATCCAGGTAAAAGCTAAATATTAATTAGAGATTTTCTAAAGTTGCATAAAATATATTAATTCGTTTAGACCATTTTAATACATGTATTTCGATTATTAAAAGCTTATAGGCCGAAGGACCCTGAATTGAAAGGACATATATTAAATTATGTTTGCATAATTAAGCTGATTTATTGAAATAATAATGGATATATTGTAAAAGACTATTTAAAATCTTGTATTGCATTTACTGTTTAGAAAATATTATACTTCATGTTTATTGGATTTCATAAGTGCTGAAAATTACACTTTTTTATATTTTATTTGCAATAATAATTAAAAAAAAATTTATTTTGAGTTTTTTATCTCATGAGCTAATTTTTCCTCATTGAAGCTTAAAATGCTCGTGTAGGTTAAATTTTATCTTTTTTGTTTGAAAAATAAAAATATGATTAATTTTTTTAAAAAAATTATTAAAATTATTAATTTAGTGTATTGGTTAAAACATAAAAAAGTAATTAAAAAGTTAATATTTTAAACTTTAATTTGATGTAAAAATAAATTTATTGCCATAACATTTTTGAAAGTTATCTCGAAAAAAGGACAAAATTTCAATTAATTTCTAATTAATATAAATTTCAATTGAAATCTAAAAAAAAGAAAAAAGAAATCGCTCCGAGGTGAACATTTCCGATCTCCAACATATACATGGGCCAAATGTAGTAGTTCTAGGTCGAAAGGTTTGGCCTGTAGAACGCCGACACACACACACACACACATTGAGCTTTATTATCATTATATATATAGATATAGGATATAGATAAATTAATAACATTCTTATGGAAAAAAAATTAATGCAATTTTCCGAGATATGGTGATGAGTGTTTAAAATTTTAAGATCACTACTGCGTCATAGTTCTGAGTGTTTCTGTAGCACATATAATTTCTCTTTTATTAGATAATATTGTCTTTAATATAAGATATTCGTCTGTACTTGATTCTTAATGTTTATTAGACATTCATACAACAAAATTGATTAACTTAATTATTTTTTTACATATTTTCAAAATTTAATTCAGGAACAAAGTAACTGTCAAACTACTGCCATAATAAAACTGATGGTTGAAAGTGTTAACATAGGCTTGTTCTTAAGTTCTTTGAGTACACTTTTCACTAATATGGACATTTACCTAATTTGAACTTTAAAATTTTTTTAAAGTCTTTGTAAGCAGATGAAGAATAACCCAAACTAAATAAGGCCGAATTACACAAAGAAATATGTGAAAAGTCCCACAAACAAAAAATTTATCCTGATGTGCTTTACACATTATGAAAGCGATATGAAGCATAAGTCTTATCCTTAGAAAGTTTGCACTCTTTATTATTTTAAAAGTTGAGTCTGGGTAATGGAGAAGTTATCTTTTCAAATTGGGAATCGTAATGAAAATAGCGAATAATAGAAATATCCTGAACTGCACGACACATTGTTCTCTTAAGTGACCAATTTAGGATTAGTTAAAAAAATGAAAGATGGATTACAAAATGAATAACTTTAAAAATGAATAAAGTGGAGTAATCCCACACCGTAAACGTTATACGTAGCAATCGTGATGTTCAAGCTTAGATGGAAATGAAGAGGGACTGGGAGTTTATATTAGTTCAGTTTAGTTTTACTAAAATCCAGTTTTAAAGAAACTCTAGAGCTATATTGGTAAGAACCTCATAATGTTGAGCCGAGGATCAGATCACGAGGACGATACTTTAGATGGCACTCCCTTCTCCCTACTTGCTTACCACTCCAGAGGGAGAATGTTTGACCCCGACATATTTAACATGCACCAGGTATGCGACAGTTCTTTAGTGAAATCTCGAATCCAGAACCCTCCAGTTCCAAAGTGGAGACTTTATCAGCAGGTCACTGCGACTCAAGAGAGAGTAGAAAGGACATCGGAATTCATAAATGACATCGGAATTCACAATCATGTGAATGTATTTAAGTATTTTGAACAGTTGAACATTCATTGATTTCTAAACAGATAAAGATGTTTCACGTGATTTCGATTGAAATACCACCAATCTACCACTATGTCCACCGAGACTGATTTTGCATTTAAAATGTTTGAAGTTGCCCGTTCTAGGACACCTCTTCTGAAATAACAACGACGAGTAGCAACGAAGAAACAAGGGAAAGTCAATTTCAGTGTTGCTTTAAAAATAGTTTTTTGCATTTTTTAGTGATAAGAGTCAAAATTGAGTTCAAAAGTTGTTTTTATTAAGAAGGTAAATACAATTTTATCAGATTTTGAAGGCATTCATATGAAAAAAAATGAATTCAATTTTCCGACGTTTACTACAGTTTATGTGATGACCGCGGTGGCCTGGTGGTAAGGTCTCGGCTTCGGAACCGGGATGTTTCAGGTTCGGGACCCGATTCCACCGAAGAACCGTCGTGTAAGGGGGTCTGTTGCACGTTAAATCCGTCCTGACCAAACGTCCTCCCGCTGGTGTGGTGTGGAGAGGGGGTGCCAGCTCAGGTGTCGTCCTCGTCATCTGATCGCGGTTCAAAATTACGAGGTCCGTCCCAAAATAGCCCTAGTGTTGCTTCAAACGGGACGTTAATATAACTAAACTGAACTAAACTACAGTTTATGTATTTTCTATAGGTGGTTCAAGGTCAGATTTTCTACCTCGTTATTGGTTGTCTGGTTGGAGTTGAATATCGCTGAGTGAATAACAGAAATAACACCGAATTTGCAGGGTATCGATTTCTGTAATGGTCCAATTTGAGTGGATTGGTAAAAGAAATGAATGATGGAATATAAAATGAATGAAACTAAAAACGAACGAACTGGAGTAACATCATTACCTAATTATTATCCGTTTAAGACATACGGAGTAATCGCGATGTTCAAGGTCAATACTGTTGGCAAAGAAGTTTGATTCGGAATGATGCACAACTGAAGAGATCAAAATTCATAATACTCACGTGAATGCATTTAAGTATTTTATACAGTTAAACATCCGTTGATTTTTAAAAGGATTAGGTGATTACTCGCGATTTCAATTAAAACATCATCGACATATCACGAAATCCCCCCACATTGATTTTGCCTCTAAACTTTTTTAAAGTTATCCATTAAAAAGCAACTCTCTTTGTAATAATCAAAAGTATTCGGACAGAGTAAAACGTCAGAGTGGTTATAGGTAAGAGGTATAGTTATTGTAATTTTTAATGGTAGGAATTCAGAAAAGATTTTTATATGCATATTGTATATATTTATGAAAATAGAATCATGCATTATGCATAAACATATTATATATATTTATGCATATAGAATCATGCATTATGCATAAATATATTATATATATTTATGCATATAGAATTGAATTCAGAAAATATTTTATGTTATATATATATATATATATATATATATATATGAAAATAGAGTCATGCATTATGCATAAATATATTATATACTAGCCGCCTTTGGCTACCAGCCAGTTCACCAATCTCAATTCTCGTTAAAATTTTAATAATAAAATATTTTAGGTAACTCTTATTTTAGCCGCTTCTTCATCAAAATATTTTAAAACTTCCAATTTTGATAGTCATAGAATTCATTCATAATTTAAATGCCTTCAGCTATAACGTAATATGTATCTCATAAATTTTCTGTTATCTCTAATAGAATTTATGCTTTAAATTAAAGTAGAAAAACAGTTAATTTGCAAACATTTTTTACTGAAACGAAGCACTTTTTTAAAAAAATGTGAGTACTGAAAAAAGAGTCGCTGAGTATGTAAACCATATGGGCACTAAAAAATTAATTTTAATAATTTCTTAATTTCTTTCTTAATTTATGTTTCCTTCTTAATTCTTAACTTCTTTCTTAATTTATGTAATATTTCAAGAAGTTTTCTACAAATTTTTGTCAGATTCATCATGAGCAGATCAATTAATTACAATGTTTAGTTTTAAATGCATGGAACTCTAAGAAAATAAACATAATCGTTTGAAATAATCGGTCTGAAACATGTTAAGCCTTCAAAATCAAGTTCGTATCAATTGAAAATAGAGTTGTCAACAATCAGAACACATTGCGCATGCGTGAATTTTCAACACCAATTATGGTAACGGAAATGTGTGGATTTTCTATGCCTGTTGGGGTAACGCTGTGCAGATTAGACATTTTTAATTTCCTTTATTCTGTTTTATTTTAATTCAAAAGTACTTCAGAATGAATCTGAAAGATCGATTAATTAACAATGTTTAACTTTAAATGCATCAAACACTAAGAAAATAAACAAAATCGTTTGAAATAATCGGCCGAATATATGTTACGCCTATCCTCGGTAGCGTGGGGGAAAAAACTGAAGTCTTACTCGTTTGGCGGTGGGAAATGAAAAGATCTAATTTTTAATTAATAATTAAAAAGTTAGTTTTTAATTAATAATTAAAATTCTAATTAAAAATTCAAAAAAGGAACACCAGGTGCACATTTCCATCCTCCAAGGTATACATGTACCAAATTTGGTAGCTGTAAGTCGAACTATCTGGTCTGTAGAGCGCCAAGAGACACACACACACACACAAACACCCACACACTCACATTGAGCTTTATATAAGTATAGATATTTATGCATATAGAATTGAATTCAGAAATCATTTTCTTATTAAGAAGGTGAAAAGATTTCAGCGGCAATCATATGAAAAAAATGAAGGCAATTTTTCCGAAGTATGCAGCTGAGTGTTTAAAATTTCAAAAATTCAATGCCAGTACTTTTGAGTCTTTATGGTACACATATTAATTTTTCAGTGAGTAAAGAAAATTAAGTCTTTAACGTTCGATGTCTGCTTGTCCTGAAGTTTTAATATTTCTTAGACATTTATATCAAAACTAATTTTTAGATTTATTTGGCTATTTTCTACTTATTTTTTGAAATTATACTCAATAATTGAATACATACTCAACTAATATCAAGTGAGTGTTCTTTTATAGTTTAAATTATTTTACTGTAATTTTCGCTTAAATTGAAGGTTGTAATTTATTTATTTATTATTTCTGTTAAAAATGGTTTATCTCTAAGGCCTCAATTTCAGAGGATTTTCGGGTTACGAGAGGTAAATATTCTTGGACGAAAGTCAGACTCCTCACAGAAAAAATCCCTTGTTTGAATCCCTGCCTGAGGGTTCTAATACATAATATGGGGATTTTATGAATCATTTTGAAGTCGGCATATTTAGTTTATATATTTAATGTGCATACTGTGAAAAGCACACTCAATAAAAATATATTATATCCGTAGTTTAAGACATCACCTATATAAATTACTGTTCTATTTCCTCTAATATTTATTTCAGAATCTTTCAGAGCCTATCCCTCACTAAACTGAAATGTTCTAATTAAAATACCACATTTCTGAAAACAATCACCTAGTCCCGTTTTCCATTAACCAAAAACTCCCTCCTTAAAACCCTCCTATTCTCATTACCAACACCTCGACCGAAAGTGTTTACGGAGCTACATCCAAAGCGACGCGGATTTCGCCTCCGTCAGCTCTCATTAGGAGAGCGGGAGAGGCTTTAACTCCGGAATGCGTCATCGGGTCAAACGGCCTGCCCTCCTCTTTGTATTCGAAGCGTAGTCATTCGCCGGATTCGAGAGGAAGTTTGCAAAATGCCAAGTGTCGGATTAAAGAGACAACGGAGAGTGTCACAAAGGCATAATGTGTTTATTTGACGCTCTCGACTGCCTTCAACAAAGGGCAGTTTAGAAATAGAATAATTGAAGATTGAAGTTAATTTTGTCGGAATCGAAAAATTATACATAAGTGCGTTCATTTGTGGATTTAGAATGGCTCAAGTACCTTTAGGAAGGAATTAAATTTGCTTCTTTATGAAATAGACATAAATATCTCATAACGATTTGAGTAATTCATTCATCTATGCATTGATATTTCTCAAATTTACTGGTGGAAATCTTATGCGTCGTAATCTTGAACTATATCAAAACGCAATGTTACTGTACGTTTAAGCCAAAGGGATTTCATTTTGGCTCAGTAATTATAAGTATGTCATTGAAACACCAAGTAGATAATCCCTCCCCCCGCTAGATTGAATCTTTCAGTGCAATAGTTAATTTAGTTATTAGTGACTAATTTACTATAATAAAACATATAATACGTTGTAATAGCAATAAATGATTCTAAAAAATTAAATGAAATTCATCTTTTGATTTGATTTGAATCAAAATTTATTTAATGGTGGAAATCTTGTGCAGTGCCATCTCCAAAGAGATAAAAAAATCATAAATATATGTGTAAGATTTTATGATTTCATTTTCTTCTCAGTAGTAATAAGTTTATCATTTAAAGACTATGTAGGAAATTTTATTTTTCCTACATCATCCATTGGATCCTCTAAATCAGTTGTTAATGTTGCAAGATAAACTCAGGGTTCGGTTTCAGATTTTCACATAGAACAGAACAATATGGCGTAAAGTTCTATTTATGATATAGTGAAGAAAATCGGTTAAGAATATAAATCTAAAATTTGATTCTAAAATCCGAAACAGATCTAAAATTTGGTTGGCAAGTTCACACACACTGTTTCGCTTTAAAAAGTCGTTCCCATATCGAATTATCAGGCTGAGAAATATATAAATGGATTCATGATCAACACCTATCCAGATTACGTACCAAGTTTGATACAGATATGCAATTCTTATGGTAAATTTTTATGTTTGATTTTATCCATCAAGATACTTGGCTTTATAAATCTTTTATTGTTCAGAGGGATATGGTTTAACCGAGATACATACATACAGCAGGCGGATTTTGTCTAAGGGATATACGTTTTTCAAATTATGGATATACCACCTTTATGTATTAATATATATCTGCAAGTAAGCTGAATGAATAAATGCTCGTTGAATAGTAGGTCTTTGCCAATACTTATTAAGTTTAAGAAAAAAATGAAGAACAGTTTACAGTAATTTAAGCTACATAAACAATTATGCTAAGCTGAAAAGTAGAATTTATATCCAATTAAATTTGGCTGAGAAATAGAATGCATAACCAATTAAAATCAATAGTAAAGTTAAAGTTATGTATTTTTGAACCGTCATATTTTAATTAAAAGAACAGAAATAAACATTTTTCAGCAATGCACATTCGTAAGGAGAAAAAAAAGATTAAAAGAAATAGAAATTTTACAATTGTTTTGAAAAGTATTTAATCCATTTGAATTTCGCATGATTTATTTTTCAGTTTTTATATTAATTACAATTAAAAGTAAAATAAATGCTTCAACCAACATTTAAGAAACTCTCATGACATATGCAGAGAGAAATAAAATCGATCTAATGAATTGAAAGATGAGAGTTGTTTATTCATAAAGTTTGATAGCTAAAAAAATGAAATATATGCTTATAATAAGACAAAACAAAGTTATAAAATACAAAGAAAGATGAAAACACTTTTAAATGAACTTACATATAAATAAACGAAATCTTCATTTTTTTTCCCCCTTCCTTAGTGAAACTACTGACATAGTTTATTATAAGACGTTTCACAATTAATTATGAATATTTAATCACAAAAAAAAATTATCGACACACTTTAAAAGAAATTATACAAAACATCTTGAAAAGTATATAAAACTATCAAATTAAATTCAGAGCACCAAAAGATATAATTTTTTTTAAATATTTATTCAGGAATATTTTTCCTGGCAATTAATAGGTAGCATTAATTAATATATTCCCATCGGTAATGCCAGAGAAAATAAATTACATCTAACGTATTAGAATTAAAATACGACTTAACATAATTTTTCTCTCCTTTTACAATCAGGATGTTGTTTGGCTTAAACTATTTTATGAAGTTAATTTGACTGAATTCACTGCCATCATTTCGAGTAAATAATTCGTTAAAGGTGTGCATCGTCTTTTAAACACCAGAAAGTAGGAGTAAATTGTTTATATTCACAATTCCCCAAAGTTTCGAGAGAATTAGCTCAAGCATGTGCCTTATTATTTCGAGAACACTAGTTAAATGGCTCGAGTTTATTGAGAGTTCTTATTCTGTAACTCGAAACTTCATTCAATTCTTCTAATTTCACAAATTATCTTCTTTGTTTACAGATATAAATTAAATTCGTCAAGAATAACAATATTTTGAAATCTGCTTATTATTTCTGTTATGTGAGATTTCAAATTGATGATAAATGATAATTGAGGATAATTTATTTAAAATAATTTGTAAATTATAATTTTTGTTAAAAGACAAAAATATTTTATTTTTTAAACATTTTGTTCATATTGATATTTAGAAGAAACATTAAAAAAATATTACCAAATAAAATCATTTATAATTTGATTTATATTATCTCATTGTATAAATGTTCTTAAAATATCAAAAGAATTATGAAAAAGAATATTTATTGGATAATTTTAAAGCCACTTATTTTTTTAAAGCATAGCTGAAAGTCTTGAAATGCAAAGATTAAAGGGCCTAGATTTGAAATCTTATGCCATCGCGATGTAAACATGTATACATGTCTCTATATAGTGTCAATATTTTACCCGTTAATGTGGAATCAATATTTGCATTAATAATTGTTAGGGATGAGCAATACCGAACTATTCCATTAATTAAAGCAATAACATATAAAAACAAAATTTAATATTTCGTAAATTTAGATTTCTGATTCCCTACCAATTCAAATGCCATGAATTAAGTTAAGTTTGAAAGTATCTAAAGGGAACTGATCAAACTTTATCATAGTATGAAAGGACTCTCAATAGAAAGATATGAATAAAAAGTCTAAAGATATCAGTAAATTTGTATTTTCACTGGTAAAATCACATATTAACTTCTCGACACACACTGAGGCATATGAATAAATCTGAATAACCGACCGCCTGACAGCATTTATGGGAACTGACATCGATTTCTAAGGACCATCACCGGCCACGGTACAACCCTTCCCGTGGAAAGTACGCCCCGATATCAGTAGGGGATAATTGGCCCCGTACCATTTCTGTACCTTCCGGGTGGTGGAAACCAACTGCCATGATTTAAGCTTCTAATTCTCGTATCTGACTTGCTCGTCGATGAGAGTCACAGGTAAATATATCTATTGCTAAATGCAGAAATAAATTGTAAATGAATTTAGCTTACAGCTTACTTACATTTTTTCAACATTCTATTAAACGCTGCAATTTCCACATCCAATTTGTATTTTTCAAACATATTATTTTTTGTGAGGAATTTTCTGGTTTTCTTTATTTTGGCATTTAGACATCCTGAGTGATTATATTTTTTATTGTATATTTAAGAACAACAGTGTATTTATTATAAGCTGCAATTCCTACTTCCCTTTTCGTATTATTCGGACATTCTCTTTCGTATAAGGATTTCCTCGGTTTTCTTTATTTCTATAGTTACGCATTCTGAGTGATTGTATTTCATTTTGCACATTTACTTAACACAGTTTCATGAATATAAACTTCAGTAAAAGTTTGGTTGTAGTAATGAAGAATGATTGATTGCAGTTTCATGCACATACTACTCTTTTTAAACTTGAGTTTTTAAATACAGAAGCGCAATGTGTTTTCTGAACCTCATGAGTACAAGCTGGCAAAGAAAATACGAATTGATCATCCGCAATCCGTTATTTCAACGGATCTTATCAAGTAATCAGGGAAAAAATATTCAATAATATAAGGAAATATTCATTGATTAAACTAGTAATGAGATTAATTGATTTTCCATTTTTAAATTAGAAAGCTATTCAGAATTTATCCTGACGGAAATGCATAATATATCAAATGGCAAGTGCAACACCTTAAAAGGAAAGATTTAATACTTATAATTTGATTTAGTTTTATTATTGATCAATTTCAAAATATTTGGAATAGTGCAAGAAGCCTCAAATAATTAAGATACGTTTTTTAAAAATAATTTCTAATCTAGATGAAATAAGATATTTAAAATAAACAGAAAAGACTAAGGTTTTTCTTTTTTTTTTTTGAAATTTTCAAATAGCATGCAAAACAGCACACTAGAAAATTTGAAAAAAAAATAAAGTGAGCAAAACATTTAATGTATTATATTCAGAATTCTTATGCAACAAAATAGTTTGTTTATTTAATAGCACGTTGCACTGTTTTTGAAGTTTTAGATTAAAAATAATTCTAAATTAACCCTATTAGATCAGATTTCTAAAAATTCTCTTTATTCTTCACATTTCTTTTTACATTCTAATTTTGAGAACCTCAGGGTTTCTCCTTTTATCTCTTTTTCGAATTAAATAGTTCACATGAAATAAAACAAAATCGATACTAACATAAAATAAATGTGACTTATAATCGTGTTAAGTACGTGGAAAATTTATTCCTGTATTTTGAAATTTAGAGCTCATTTATAACAGAAATATTTTTACAAAAGTGAATGCAAAATTTGTATTGATTTATAATTTCGATTAAAATTAACATTCTTTAATCTTTCAATAGGAAAAAGCAAATAGCCGAAATGAATGGTCAGTTAAATGATTGAAACACCATCTTCCTCTTCTTTTGAAAATTAAAAGACTCTCTTGTTGATACTGAAAAGACAATTTATTTGTTATTTAAAATATAGAAATGTGTCGCAATTTCATAAACTTTATATTCATGATGACAAGGAATAAAGTATGACGTATATTTGGATAATGATACTAGTGAATATATTTGGCTAAGCGTATTTCCAAGAAGTGATTATTCATTTTTCATTTACTACTATTTGTTTCTCTATAAGATGACCAAAAGGGAGAATATGAATGTTTTGTTGGATTATCTAAGCTGTTAAATTTTGAAATACTTTTCTGTGTCTGATTTCGGATGGATGCAATAACTATAAGGAATTTTATTAAAATGTGTGCTCATATATGCATCTACAAATAAATAATGTCTATGCCATTACCACTCTCCGGGTCAGGTTGTTTGCCCTCGAATCACTTGATTTGTCACATATAGAATCTGGAGAATAAAAATATGTGCATCAGCGAGTTTATTTTAAAGATTTCACTGAAATTCCCATTAAATAAAAATAAAAATGTTGACATTTTTAGCCATAATTCCTGTAAATACTTTTGCAAAAAACATTTTAAAAATTTTAAAATTGAAAACTAAAAATCTGGAAAAAATTAAAAGACAATTCTTAGTGATACTAAAAATATATGGTTTTATTTTTCCCTACTTATAAATAATTCCTAAAATTATATTTAAACATATTTTACGACAATACATCTCCTTGTTCACGTCAAACTTAGAATCATTGTTATTACTCATATTTCATCCTGATTTTTTTTCATCGTTAATGATCAAGATACAAAGATTCGGTTTATCTTCTATGTTTAGAAATTTTTAGTACGATACATGCTTTTTTAATAATATTTATTATATTTTAATTAATTAAATTTTAAAAATATTTAAAAATTTATTTGTACGTGCAATTAAAAATAAATTTCAGACCTAAACAATGGTGAAAATATCTTAAAATGTGTCTATTTTCAAACACTGCTGTTATTTTTCTGTGATGTATTCAGATTTATAAAGATATAGACAAGTAAAAAGCAAAGTACAGTGCATAAAATTGCGTAAGGCTTCTAAAATAGTATATTTCCATCAAATTTGAAGTTAAGGCATTAAAACCAAATTTCACAATTTTTTTGTTGAAATTCTTAATCTCAGCGAACCAAATGAGGTCGCCGAAGGCAGCTAGTTTGATTTAAAAGTCTACGATGCTGACTTCTGTATTTCTTATTCTTTCACAGTAAAATTTGCTCCTGTTTATCCTATTAGCAGAAAGATGTCTTATGATATTTTTACGATATTAGACGATATTTTGAATACTTTACAATTTTGTTAAGAATTCTAGCAGTATTGAACTACATCTAATTCGATACATGTAGCTTTACAGCTTAGAAAAAAGGAACAATTATTTACTCTAAATATTTTCTTAGTGACCGATTATATCAAAAATCGACATTTACCTAAAATTGTAGAGTCAATATCCTGTAATAAATTCCAGTTCTTGTTTATATTGCAATTTTCTTTCAAATTTTTCTGTTGTAGGTTATGTCTCAACATTTATTATATTCACTATTAGATAAACAAATTTCCAAAAATGATTTTTAGAACTCAGATAGATCTAAAACAGAGAGACAATTCTCAAATAAAATGTTTATAAGGATTACCTTACTTTGTTCTTGGTAAAAGAGTACAAACGATAAATTTGAGATGTTTTTTTATTGCTGGTAAGATATTTTCAAATATAGTAGGCCTTTTTTCATTTCTATAGGCTATATATTTGTAAAGATTTTGATATTTTATAAGTGATAAATATTTGTAAAATTTTGGTATTTCACAATTTCTAAATTTTTTAACCTTGGATTTATAGCTAAATAACTCAATTGTTTTTATTGAGTTTGAATAATAAGATTTGTGGATAAATATTTCTGTGAATACACGGTGTATTTAAGATCTGACACTTATAAGTTAAAACCTTTTGGAATGAACTTTAATTTCCTGATATTTTGCTATATTATCAGTGATATAACGCCTCACATCTTCATAAACAGATCCTTGAAAGATTAATAAAAAATATTCGTTGTTTTATTTTGGTTTATTATATGTTATATATTTTTATTGCTATAAAATGCTCTTTATAATATGTAAACTGTATAAATTATACATATATGGAAAGAGTTAAGCATAAATTAAAAAACCTGCTAAATAAAAGCAAACATGCATATATATTTTTTTTTTCATTTGGTTCATGTTGAAACCAATTCTTAATTTTGGAAAAAAAATTAAACGAATCCTGTTTTTGATGGTATATTAATTTCTATACTATTTTGGACTTGATAATATTCTATACAACTTTTTTAAATGTACAGCAAGACTTTTGATATTTTATCCCCAATTATAAAGTAAATATTTTTAAACCACCATAAAATAAAAGAATTAAATTAAACAAAGTACTAAATCTCACTACTTTTAAATAAGAAAAAACTTTCTCAATTCATCTTCTTTCCGATTGTGCCATCAACTTATCGCAAAATATGTTCCGGTACAGTTGCGTTTCTTCCTCAGACTATCTTTTTCCCGTCAGTGCTTAGCAAGGAGGAAGCTGGGAGTTTCTCTCGGCTCCTCCATTTCTCTTCTATTTCGGGTGTTTTTGTGGACAGTCACTTCCGCCGAAATGATGTTAGGTTTAATCCGTGGTCGAGGCGGTATATTGTTCGTCCAGTAGCGCAGTTATTTATAGTTCAAAAACTAGAGTTTTTTTTTTTTTTTTTTAAATCCTCTTTTGCTTTACTTCCATCTACAATGATGAGGATAGATTTTACCACCTGTACATGATCTAGAATTATTTCGTAAAGATGGATTTAATAATTTTGCTTGGATATTGCTTTTTGATTTCTAAATAAAGAAAAGGACTCATATTTAAATAAACACTAAGAGCATATTTAGAAATAATTTTTATTTGTTATTATAAAAGAAATTATAATATAATTTACATAATTATAAATAATTATAATTTACATAATTTAAATAATAAATTTAAAGAATTATAAAAAAAATATTTATAATTTTTAATAAACATGTTATTTATTTATCATGAGTTATTATTGGCTACCAAGAGATTCCTCGGGAATATTTTCTGTATATGATGATTATTTTTTAAACCTTTTAATCCTTAATAACTAAATTATCTCCTATATATGTATCGTTTTGTTACAACATAGTATAAATTTATAAAAAAAAACAATTTCGTCTTAATTTTGTAGTTTATTATGTTTATTATGTATAATAAATGTCCATTTAAAATTATAAGTAGTTGATTTGTAAATTTTTTCAAACATTTTGCCCTCAATTGGGGATATCAGGTCTTAAAAGAAACATCTATTTGTGACAGTTATGTTACAATGTTATTCTAATAACCTTAAACTTGTTCTGTTTATTGAGTAAATGATCTTTACAAAGGAAGTGAGTCCCGATGCAGCATTTTAGAATTAAAAATAGAACTCTCGATATTATCTATCTTCTAAATGAATATTGTCTTTCATGAAGCTGTAACTTCATTTTTGGATGCATCATGTAAATTGCGCTAATAGTAATAATAAAATAGATCGTGCTTCTTTGTTGCTATCAATATAAGAAAATCAGGTAATTAAATATTTGATGAAACAATAAAATTTGTTGATTTTTTTTGATAAAATGAAGAAAAAAAATATTCATTCAAATAATGCAGTAAATAATTTTAAAAGAGACTGACAAAATTTATTGATAAGTGGCTGTAAAAAATTAATATCATTTTAAAACATTTTTGTTATCCTTAAAATGGTAGAAAAATCAATTTTTTGCGAAGATATTTTCAAAAGTTTACCTAGAAAAATTTCAAAATCTGGCTATTAAATAATGAAATTTGTATTTAAAATCTAAAACAAATTGCTCCGCCATTCAACCTATCCTCCCAAATTTATCTGTTCTAAGAGTAGTAATTAAAGGATATATTATTTTTGCAGAATTTTTTTTCAGCATTTCCTTGTTTTGAAAAGAATAATTAGCGAATCGTGTAGGATGTATCCTTAATCTTTCAGAGGGTGCGATGTGAGAGATACACTAGAATAATTTCATTTCCTATCTTTTTACCACAGGAAGCTATGGAAACATGACTTCTACTGTTCATGCAATTCCTTTCGTGGATTTGTTTTGTTTATCAATGTTTGAAACTTGAATCATTAATAAAACTCTACGAATCTCCTACTTGCATTTCAGAGATATGCGCAACCATTGACAAAAGTGTTGCTGTATCTTATTTTATTTGTAATTTTAAAACAATTAATTATTTTCAAAATAATGAAACCATACACATCATTACATTATTCATTCGATAAAAAGAAAGAGAAGCTAATAAGGAAGAAATGCTTACGAAGACTGGTAAAGAAGTTAATGAAAGAACATGTTGAATGCATTGTGCCTTTACAAATCAAGCTAGAACTAAATGTGCCGAAAATAAAAGCCAAACACGGTTTTGAATTGAACAAAAAATCATCAGGTAAATAAACAATTCAATGAGGCTTATCCGATTACAATATAAAGTCTTATATACTCTTGATATACCGATATACTTTTGATTATATACAGAGTGGTTAAAATTAAAGTTACCCTGTTTAGATCTACGTAGTGTCCGCTCTAGTAGAAGAACGTCGAAGAAACTTGATGCTTAGGTTGTATGGATCATGGGAAACAGAAATCTGCAATAAAAAAAAAATAGTTCTAATTTCAGCTGTCAGGTGAGAAGGCGGCACATGAAAAACAAAAAACACAATTTGGAAGTTAAAAACTTTATTTAATTGCAATATAAGTTTAATGTGCATTCCATCTTCGTCAAGCACATGTTCAAAGCGTGTTATGGCGTGTTCAATAGTGGCAAGAAGGGTTTCTCGATCAATTTCAGCAACATGACTTGTTATACTTGCTTTCAATGCATGCAGATTCCGTATGCTTCCTCCATAGATTCGATCTTTCAGGAATCCCCACAACCAGAAATCACAGGGATTCAAGTCCGGAAAACGCGGAGGCCAGACAGTTGGAAAACGTCTTGAAATTACCCGTTGATCTTCAAAATGGGCACGAAGCAATGTCGTCACTGGTCGAGCAATGTGAGGTGGTGCACCATCTTGCATGAAGAAAGTTGTCCCTAAACAGTCTCGTTCTTGTAACGCAAGAATGACTTACTGCTGAAGAAGGTCGAGGTAACAGGCATCCGTAACGGAACACCTTTCAGGGCCGCAAGTTGCGTTCTCCACAAAAAAAAAGGGACCAAGAATGAAATAAGCAGTAAAACCACACCATACAATAATGTAATCAGAATGTAGAGACTATTCATGAACATCACTACAGTACCTTGCAGTACCCCATATGCGACAGTTTTGAGTATTAACTGCTCCCCCTAGGGTAAAATGAGCCTCGCTCGGCCACAAAATGTTCCAAGGCAATGAATTGTCAACGGCTATTCTGGCTAAAAAATTCTAGCAAATTGATTTCATTTCTCCGGATCTGCAGGATTCAGCGCTTGCACATGACAGATGTGTATGGATGCCACTTTACAATGGGTCACAGAAATTTTCGTATTGTACAACAAGGGAGGGACAAATCACGTGTCACCGCTTGAGCACTTGATGAAGAATATTATGAATTAGACGCTATTTCGACAAGGCAAGAGCGACATCTTCCGCAGTTTCATTTGAAATCCGTTTCCGTTCTCTTCCTTGTATCACATCCAACTCTCCAGTCTCTTCAAATTTAATAATCATCTTTTTCAAAGCCTGGACATAGGCCCTTTTCGTAAGTCTTTCAAGCGCCGATATTCTTCAGTGCAGCTG
Source organism: Argiope aurantia (assembly GCA_026543865.1). Lineage (NCBI taxonomy): Eukaryota > Metazoa > Arthropoda > Arachnida > Araneae > Araneidae > Argiope > Argiope aurantia. The sequence continues at coordinate 33,247 of JAPMOR010005438.1, forward strand.
ACAAATTATGCTGTTCTGATGAAACAACGTATCAGTAAAGCTCTTCTTTTCGTCTCTAAAGACATGGCGAAGAATGATTTTGCGGCAGTGAGTACTGGCTTTTTAAATTACTCTAAATTTGCATAACGGCCTTTATCGTACATGAAACCACCATCTATCGGCAGAAAGTTGAACTATTTTTTGTCATTGCAGATTTCTTTTCCCCATGACCCATACAACCTAAATATCAAGCTTCTTCGACATCCTTCCACTAGAGCGGACACTACGTAGATCTAAATATGGTAACTTTAATTATAACCAGCTTGTATATCGATTACAATATATACTCTTGAAAGTTTATATCTTATAATATTGTATCTAGAAAATACGCGAGAACTTTCATGTCCGAGTAGAAGTATGCCCTTTAAAAGATGAAATCTAACGAATGTAACATTCACTAAAGTAAATAGAGGATTGCAATAAATTTTTCACAAGCTAGCTTAAGTTAGAATATGCGAAGTACCGATTGAAAATATTCTCAATATTTCCTTAGTTTGACAATTATGAGTTAGGAAAGTAAATGAACTGGTTTTGAAAATATATAATACCAGGAAGAATGAAGGAAATACATCCATACTTGATCACATATTTATAGAAACAATATTTATTTATGTATTTTTCACCTTATAGTTCATAAAGAAAAATATTGTAATCGTCAAACTTTCGATCTTCAGATTTTAAGACATTTTCGTATTTCTGATCTTCTGAGTTTGAAAGAAACAGTTTTGGAATCTTAACTTTATTTTTCTGTATTAAAATTATTGATCTTTACAAAAAATTAATTCATGTTCCAATAAAATTTTAGATAATTTCCTCTAAAAATGAATATGCCATCTGAACGATATGCTTGCTAATGCAATAATGAAACACACACACACACACACACACACACACACACACACACACACACACA
>JAPMOR010005452.1:0-10663 GCA_026543865.1 Argiope aurantia
TTAAAGCTGTTTTGTAGTTATTCCAGGCATGTTTTATTAATACTTAGCCTTTTTTCTAATTTAGCAAATAAAAAAAGTCCAATTCACCAATCTTTTCTTTAAAAAGTTAAAAATATTTCTTTTAATTTCTACAGATTCTATTCGGTACATTCTATTTTAATCATTCCTCCAATATGCTATTTTGGATATTACATTCTCTCTTCTTTGTTCATTATAGCTCCTAATAGATTTCAGAAAGCACTTTGGACAGAAAGCGCATATAGACCACAGGCCTCAATAATTCATTTAGTGAGTGGTTCAATGCCTGCGTATGCGCTTGCCGACAGCCCCTATGTTGTCAGAAATGCAAACATGTCCGTAATTGGAGGCTTTGCATTAAATTGCTAATGGAACGCATTGAAATAGGATTCTGCGGACAAACCTCAGATTGAAATTTCCGTCACTTATCTCTCATAAATTTTGCCGATGAAGAAACATTACATGCGATTCTACATGCAATTATGCTATGTTTACTTAAAGGGCATTTCCGCTTTTTAAAATATTCCATTCATTGAATATAAATGATAGCTGATAAAGAGAACAAAAAAAATATAGTATTGTATTCAAATTGCTGTCTTAATTATTCCCTTCATTTCGTTATTGTATTTTGTTTTTACTTCTAATGAACAAAATGTGTTGCTTTTCTTTTTTAAACTTTACCGTATTATATTATTGATTTTCCATTTTTGCACACTATATATACTTTTAATATCAACCATTTTAAAACGAACCATTCCTAAAATATTGGGTTGTTCGGAAAGTAATTTCGTTTTTTCCCGACAGAGGATTTAATTGTATTTTTTTGCACCCAACTTCACATTTAAGCCGTATAATTTTTATATGCTTTGAGAGCTCATATAGCAAGGCTTGTGTGGGAAAAAATTCCAATTAATTCTATGCAGTAGTTTTTGGTTGGTGCCCTTTTAAATATGGAGAGCGATAAGCAGCATTTTCGACATATCTTACTGTTTTACTACAGAAAGGGTAAAAATGCTGTTCAAGCCAGAGAGAAATGGACCGATGTGTATGGAGAAGGTGTGTTGACAATACGCCAGTGCCAGAACTGGTTCGCTAAATTTTTTAGACGGTAAAACCTTCACCTCAAATGAGGAGGTCAAAAACCACCACGATCCGTTTTTTTGGCAGCAAAGGCCAAACATTTTATGAGCGTGGAATGATGCTACTACCAGAAAGATGGCAAAAGGTGTTGGACCAGAACAGCCAATATATAATTTAATAAAGTATTTGTTTATTATACGAAAACTGTCTTTCATTTCCACACACAAAAAAAACGAAATTACTTTCCGAACAACCTAATAAAAGACCTGAAGACTACGATTAAAATTTCCATTTCTTATAGTGAAATAAGGAATGGAAAGCAAACAAAAAATAAAAATTTAATAATATAGTAATCTCGATGTAATAATGAATGGCAAAATCTTAATGAAATGAATGTATTTTAGTAAAAAAAAAAATCCTTCAAGAATTTGTTGCATCATATGACATTAAATAAATAAAGCGTTGATTTGTTATTTGCATTGAGAGTTCAATGATGATGGTTGTTTTAGTTATGTTACAATAACCAAGGAATATTCTTCCAAATAAATTGTTTATTTGAAAAAAAGAAGGATATTTGCGTTGACATGTTTAAAAAATATTAAACTGTTAAATGCATTTAGTAATATAGCTTTTATAAACCTAAGGAATAGAAACATACTGCGACGATAAGAATATGAAAGTTTAAGTTTGCTGCCTTTAATCTTCGAAAGCGAATCTATTCAATAAATTGAATGCTAATTCAGAAAAGTGTCTCAAATAAAATTTGCACGTAATACCTTTTATTTCACTTTTACACGTTGCATTTGCTTAAATGACTCACTAGTCCGAGGGAAGTACTCATATTTAAGTCATCTCTCTTTTAATACGAAAAAAAATACTTAATTGCCTCATTGGTATATGCATAACAGGATTAAAATGGCAAGGAAAAAATAACAAGGATTGTCGACGAAACAAGGATGAGCTAAAGAAAATTAAATGCCTTGTATTAGTAGTTTTAGAAATGGATCTTAAATATTTGATGATGCCCATGCAGTATTTGGTTCCTGAATAGTAAAAAATTGATCTTCATAATAAATAAGTGATTGCTTAGGTATAAATGAAAGATAAATCTTATCTTACATTTTCCTTAACAATATTTTTGTAAAAAGAATACCCTATTTCTAAAGCTCTACTGTAATACAGTTGTTTGTTGAATTTATTTTAAAAATACATGCAGCAAGAATTATTATATACACATTTTCAATATAGGTCTCGTTTATATATTATAGAAAAAGTAATGTAGTTGCCGAAAAATTCGAATTCGAAATTCTGACGAATCTTCGAGTTCTTATGTTTTAGACCTTCCTGAGTTCTAAAAGCACATTTCTGCCGTTTGTCTGAGATGAAGATAACTAAAAATCGTTTTGAATAACATGGATGAAATTTAGTACATGGCCTGGAAATCACATTTGTAGATTTCTAGCAGATTTTGAATATAATCCGTCCAGAGAAAGTCCGTCCGCCATTCGAGTATAAGTTAAGACAATAAATACAAAAAAATAAAAAAAGAAAAAGAAAAAAACACTCGATGAATAAAATTCGGTGCACAGATATAACATTTCTACAGCCAGATCCAAATTGCGATTGACCGTCTTTAGGTTTGCAATTTCAGAAACATGTAGATAACTGAAAATCGCAATTATTTAAATATATCAAATTATGTATTAGATTTTTTTTTTCTGTAAGTGTAATTTTTTGACAAACCTTTGTTTCAATCGGTTGGACGAAGGAGTGTAAAACTCAAATTCGATTTTCGGATAATATTAACCTTATATCAAGGATTAATCGCCAAGGATTACTCGATAGATTTAGTAAAAAAGGTGTATTATCACCAAAGTTTTATATTTGGTATCTATTGTAAGCCGAAGCCTATTGTAAACCTATTGTAATTTATTCATTGTAAGCTTTTTCAGAGGTAACACTTTTATTGGAAAGTATGCAAGGAAGTTTTGGAAAGACCACTCCATCTGGTTTAAAAACCGATCCTCTTCTAGTGCAGATTTGGGTGCCCATCGATTGGCGACAAATATCAGCGCTGAGCACTACTTCTGGTTTCCATAATGTTTAGTTTTCATTGAGGTACTGTTGAGTTACCGACCGTAAAATTCCTTGGTACAGATCTTGGCGTCAAAAAAATGGACGAAAAGTCAAGGGCCTTCCTATTGTAAACCACCTATTCTTTTGTAAAATAGATATCGACACGTCTGTAGCGCATTTTTGGCAGACTTTCTCGTAGGTTTATCTGTAGATACTGACAATGATAAAGGGGTACTTTGGGATTATCTTGTTGACCCTTTTCGTATTTTGGGGTTATTCCGTCCAACAGTTTCGCCAATCCCGATATATATCGCCAAAAAGGAGCTAAAAGATAGCGAAAGAATTGGCGCATTTTCGGATTTGGCGATTGTTGACAGGTCAACGGAATAATCCCAAAGTACCGATAAATATTATACGGACAATTATTATGAGAGATCGTCGTTGGATTTGCATGTATATAGATGAAATATACAAAACACCTTTCGAAAAATCTTCACCTCACTGTTGATGTGAATATTATAATTCCTACTCTTCTCTTTTCTTTTGTAACCAGGGATATGATGATGTCAGAGAATCCATTTGGCAGCAACAACATATGCCTATAAAGATGCATTCACATATTTGAATGATATAGAAAAGATTATTTGTATAGCCTTATAACTGCTACATCTGTAAACCGTTATCAATACAGTACGAAAAATATTTTTAATATTTTAATGTTTCGAAAAGAGTCCAAATAACTTGATTTGTATGATTCGCATACAAATTTCGTGTACAGTCTTTCACACCAATTTTGCAGATTTCTGACAAAGTTTGAATAAAATTTGTTCGGAGGAATTGAACACGATAATTACAAGACGAAGAAAGGCCGATAAAATTCGGTATAACATCTAAAAGGTTAGATTAAACCACAGATTTACATCTGTAATGTCCCTGCCGATTTTTGAGCCAAATCCAACTGGCTGACTATCGGTCAGTCTGTACTTTTAGAAACATGTAAACGCAATAATTGAAGAACGCAGTGACTAAAAGCTGTGACATTTTATATGGGATTTTGCAACTACAAATGCAGTTATTTATCAAATTTTTGCTTTAATCGATTCAGAAAAACATGCTTAAAGCACAAACTAAATTTCGGAACTAGTAATGCTTGTAGCAATTAATCGCCAAATAACTAGCCAAGCATTACATGATATATTCAGTAAAAATGCCAAATTTTTGCCAAAAGTTAATATTTCGTAATTATTGTACCAATGCCATGAAAGGCATTCTCTGACATAACAAATGTATTAGAGAGTATGCAAGTAAGTTTTGGGAGAATCCACACTCTGGTTTAAATAGTCTTCAAATTCAATCAAAAATTATTTGCGTGTTCGTTAAGCTGTTAAACTGAACTTTTAATAAATCGAGAAGTTTGGAAATTTCTGATTGCACCGCCACAGTGACATATTGTTTACTGAGTTTAGATTGAGACATGTTGTATTTGTAAATTTTTCACTTCAAACAAACTAACAATATTTTTCAATTATTTAAAAAGAATTAAGAGTAGAAAAAAAGGCTTTAAGAATATTTTTATTTCAACTGTGAGAATTTATCAGTTTTTGCTATAAATTTCAGAAATTAAGAATAAAAGAAGTGGTTAAGGATAAAGAAAGGGTTAATGAAAAATTCACCCATCTCATTTTGCTCTCCGAGCAACATCAACATGAAGGAGTATGAAAAGATTATATTTTTTGTTGAGATAAAAATAGAAGAAATGGATTTTGCAGCAATCGCCCATCTAATTTTGTTATCTGAGCAACATCAACAGGAAGAATGTATGTGAATTAGTTTTATCGTTTGATAGACTAAAAGAGCATTTGGAAGAATTAGAGCTAAAGAACAAACGCAACATTTACTTTAAAAAAATTTACCGCTGAAGCCTTTTTATAGCAACATACATAATATTTTGTTGACTTAATGTCAATCTCATTGCTAGAGCATTGATCTGTTGTCAGTCTCATTGTCAATCTCATTGCTATAGTTTTTTGACGATAAACCAAGCAAAAAATTATTAAAATTAGTCTATGTTGGCATCTCTAATTATTTACTTCGGTACTTGTTCATTAGCCGTGTAACTTCTGCGATTTTAATACCAACCGCCTGCCACTGGCGAGCATTAGTTACGAAACATTCTATTATCGTGTGATTTATCACAATTAATCGTTGGAATACGATTAGTTACACAATTACTTTTATTTCTATTGTAAAATCAGTTCATCCAATTTCTATGTATAATTAAGAAAAACAGATATTCATGTAAAGGTGTAGTTATCAGATTTTATATATAAATTATTAACAAATGGGAATATTTGGTAGAATTATTCATTCATTTGAAAAATCCCGTTTTCATATATGCAGGAAATTCCTCAGATAAGTTTTGATATACAGTCGTTTGGCGCCTTGCGAGGCTGGCAATTCATTGGTGGCGCGTTTTCTACCGTTTCGCTATTGATGCCGTTCGTGCCACATTCGGCTATTTCGATAAATTTAGGCGATACAGTATTGTATTGGGGAAAATGACTGTATATCAAAGCTGTTCAATTTCCTCAAACCATGCATTCCTTGATGCACAGCAATAAAGCAGGGTGGCGAAATTGGCGACTCTTTCATGAGCTTTTATGGTAACAAGCATCATAGATTATTTGCCATATTTATTATAATTTCAACTTCTTTAGACAAATAGCTTAAAAGATTTGAAATTTTACAGTAATATTACTTCTCGAACATTACCAAAATGAAGATGGTTATTTATATAATATTGGCGAAAATTTTCGGTCTCGATTTTTTTTTTTGGTGCAAAAACCATAGATTAGTTTTGACGGCTAAGGGAACAGTCGGCATGCTACTAAAAAATTGGTGCACATTTCTTTTTAGATTTCAGTTCAGCCATTCTACAATTAAAAATTAGTAAGCGGAAAGTACGTTAATAGGAGGATTTATTGCTTTAAGTTTATTTTATCTACTTTATCTCCTTGAAGCGAAGAAAATCAGATGAGAACTAGCATTTGGTTTTTATTTGCCAGTAAATTTCCCTTTATTTCGGCAGTTTGGTAAATTCCGGAAGCAAAATGAAGTTTAATTGTGGAAAGAAAGAAGAAAAAATATTCTGTGCATAAGCTTTTTATCGATAAATCAATTCAAAATCAAAATAAAGTGTTTTGAAAATTAACACTAAATTAGAAATCAGCGATATGCTTAATTGCGAAATAAAAAACAAATTTATAGCTTTTATATGAAAATGCAACATTCCGAATGTCACTAAGTCATGTTAAATGTCATAACACCAATGGAATTGCGGGAATTAAGACTTTTAAATAACGTCAGCTTGTTGACTTTAAAGTTAATATGGCTTGTGAAAGAGAAGGAGCAATTATCAAGGCTTCTGCAACAAATCTTGTAATTCAGGAAACGAATTATAAAAAGTTTTCTGCGAAGAAATCATATACTGATCTTACAAAACGAGGAATAAATACAATAAATCGGATTGTACTAGATTGCTGTCTGAAATATTGCAAAACTACCAAAGTGTATCGGACCGTTTGAATTGAACGAAACGAAATTAATATATTAATAAATATCTGAATTTTGATTATTTTAATAAAAGTCAACCTATGCAGTCAAATTCCATTTGAGAACTGAATGGCCAAAATTTTTAAACAATGGGAAGCATTGTTGGAAAAAGAATCAACTACAACAAACAGTATTATTGTTTCCGAAAGTTCTTTTATTGTTCTATATTTTGTTTAGATTTACATTTAAACAAAGCATTTCACATCTAAAGAATGTATAAAATCATTACTTCATCGGAAAGCGTCTTATCTCCACCATCTTGAGAAGCTGCAGGTCGAATATTTTGAACTGCGATCAATTCAGAATATTATCCCTATTTTAAAATCTGTTTATCGTTTCAATCAAGGTAAGTAATAAAAATCTTCTACATACACTAAAACGTCTGCAAATTTTTGTAATAGTTTTTTTCAGAAAAAAAAACCATTGAGTTTCCTTCTTCTGAATAGGAATAGTGAATGTAAACCTCAATGTTAAATAAGAGACTCTTTTTTTTTAATTGCTTTAAATCGTAAGTGAAATTTTAACTTTTATAGAATAAAATAAAATAATGATGAAATTGATTCAGATTTTTATTCGCATTCTTTCAGGTTTGATTGAAATAATTCTTGCTTTCATCTTGACATTGTGAATAAGTATAAAAGAGAAATATAAAAACAAAAATGAAATTACAGTTTTGTTTCCAATTTATGCAAGTTTATTTATTATCGAGACTTAATGCATCGCGAGAAGTTTATTATTATTTTAAGAAATTATCAACTGGATCTTTTTTTACGCTAGATTAACGAAAATGTGAAGTATTTAAACATATTTAGTGTAATTTCATAATTTGCAATACTTGATTTTTTTATCTCGCGCACTGTATGTTTGTTAAAACAACATCAATAATTGAATTTGTCTCTTAGATAATCATTATTTTAGATGAAGGCAGAATCCACCTTCTGAAAATATCCGATATTTAAAATTAAATAATTTAAAATCTTTCTAATAATAAGATTATAGATAACACTTTTGAGTATATAATTATTTTGTGATATTTTTCACAAAAATTGATGCTAGTTTGAACTTTTACACCTTAACAGAAACTTCTACTTCTTACTCAGTTATTTTGAAATAGTTTAGCATGATTCAACGCCACTCATCACATTTTTTGTAAGATGTCTATATTTTGACAATATCACAAATTTCCAGCCATATCATTAAAAGACATACTATCAAAGCAGTATGGAAAATTTAAAATATATATATATATATATTTGTTCACAGAAACAAACAATGGCACTGAATTCTTTCAGTGCAAAATTCATGTTTAGATCAAATTTGTTTAATAAATTTTATTTTCAACTGACAGAAGGGTCTCTACAATTTGATTTAGAATCCTTGAAATCAGAATTAAAAATTATGTATAATTTTACAAATATTAGCGAATGTGGTTTCCTTAAAACTTTCTCACATGCTCTTTAGTATTTTTCTTGCATAATGCCATCAAAAAGGACCGGGGAGCAGTAATTTTTAAATATAAATATTTTGCAAAATTCCAACATTTCTGCTCTATTTGTATGGGATCTTTGGCTTATTTTATGGCGATTACTAAATGGGAAGCGGTTAAAAGTATCCGAAAGTCTAATTTAGGTATTAAATACGTTATTTCTAAAAGATTGAAATAAGAATTTGATACAAAATTATGCTAGTAGTCATAAAACAATCATATAACAAAAAGGATATAATTACATCATTGCGTTTTTAAAATACCTAATTTACATATTTCTGAGAGAACAAATCGATCAACATCTTGTTAGATTTGTCTCATAACAGGACAGATGTCTATAGAGGGTTAAATCTGTGCACCGAGTTTATCCATCCATACATAATCGTTTTAACTTCTATACAAACCGCCGGAAAGGTGGGTTTCCTTATTACAGATCCTGCTTAAAATCGGATAGAATTCAATAAATTTGCTATAAAGACCGAATACGAAATTTCATCCGCAGAGATCAAAGTAAGTTACGTCTCGTTGTTCGTTGCTTAAGAAGAAATGGAAATATTTAAAACTAGACGAGTAGAAAGGCCTATCCAGGGGAATGAAGAAAATCCAAACTCTGAAAATAACTAATGAAGGAAGCACATAACCGCGGAAAGTAAGAAATTGAAATATTTAAAACTATTTGGATACTGAAAATTCAGCTTATACCGAAGCACTCCTTCTCTATAGGGTAAGTGTTGAAAATTTTTTATATTTCGTACAACCTTCAAACTCTGAGCATGTTCCAATAGATATTAATCTCTTAATTTGAACCGTTTATTTCTTTTGAAGATGAGGGTGGGTTGTTGCAGAGTTGTGAGTGCCGTGCAGATTTTTCACTGTCCTACGCAGTTCAAGCATCAAACCTGCAGAGTAAGTTGTAATATTATATATTTGATTTATTAATTGCATCTCTGTCAACTCTGTATTTTTTCTTTTTTTCAGAGAAGGTGGAATGGCGAGAAGTAACGGCCATCCATGGGAAGGAAGAGAATCAAGACTCAAATGAAGGAAGCACATAACGGCGGAAACTAGGAAATTGAAATTTTGACACATTTAGGATACTTAAAATTCAGCTTAACACTAGGCACTCCTTCTCTATAGGGTACGTGTAAAATAATTTTTTTATATTCCGTACCGCCTTCAAACTTTGCGCATTCTCGAATCGTTATTAATCTTTTAATTTAAACCGTTTATTTCTTTTGCAGATGAGGGTGGGTTGTTGGAGAGTTGTGAGTGTCATGCTGAATTTTCACTGTGTTTCGGAGTTCAAACATCTTTTCTTCAGAGTAAGTTATGATTCTATATATTTGTTTTATTAACTGCTTTAAGTATAGCTGTATTAAGTCTGTATTTTTTTTCTCATTTTCAGAGAAGGAGAAATGGCGAGTAGAAAGGGCTATCCATTTGAAGGCAGAGAATCCATACTCAGAAAATCTAATGAAGTAAGCACATTACCACGGAATAAAAGAAATCAAATATTTAAAAGTTTTTGGATACTGAAAATTCAGCTTTTCCGGAGGCACTCCTTCTCTATAGGGTACGTGTCCAATAATTTTTTTATATTCCGCACCGCCTTCAAACTTTGCGCAATCTCGAATCGTTATTAATCTTTTAATTTAAACCGTTTATTTCTTTTGCAGATGAGGGTGGGTTATTGGAGAGTTGTGAGTGCCGTGCTGAATTTTCAATGTCCTACGCAGTTCAAGCATCAAACCTGCAGAGTAAGTTGTAATTTCATATATTTGATTTATTAATTGCAGCTCTGTCAACTCTGTATTTTTTCTCTTTTTCAGAGAAGGCGGGATGGCGAGAAGTAACGGCCATCCATGAGAAGAAAGAGAATAAAGACTCAAATGAAGGGAGCACATAACGGCGGAAACTAAGAAATTGAAATTTTGAAACATTTAGGATACTTAAAATTCAGCTTAACCGTAGGCACTCCTTCTCTATAGGGTACGTGTCCAATAATGGTTTTATATTCCGTACCGCCTTCAAACTTTGCGCATTCTCGAATCGTTATTAATATTTTAATTTAAACCGTTTATTTCTTTTGCAGATGAGGGTGGGTTGTTGGAGAGTTGTGAGAGCCGTGCTGAGTTTTCACTTTCCTTCGCAGTTCAAGCATCAATCCTGCAGAGTGAGTTATAATAATATATATTTGATTTATTAATTGCAGCTCTATTAACACTGTATTTTTTCTCTTTTTCATAGAAGGAGGGATGGCAAGAAGTCACGGCCATCCATGGGAAGGAAGAGAATCAAGCCTCGGAGTATCTAATGAAATGAGCACATCACGGCGGAAACTAAGAAATTGAAATTTTAAAACATTTTGGATACTTAAAATTCAGCTACACG
>JAPMOR010005457.1:0-17889 GCA_026543865.1 Argiope aurantia
TGTATGTGAGTAACAATACTCACATATATAAACTAATAAATGATCAAAATTATAGCACGGATAAAAATTCCGAAGGAGATATATTGCGGAATTTATTATTTCATTATTTTCAATTCCATCCAGATGTGTTGTATGTTGAAGTTGGGATTGTGAGTCTTTGAAAAGTGGAGCTTTTCTTATTATTGCCACTTTTATCCAGAAAGAAGAGATGATTTATCGACTTTTCTCATTAGCATCTCATCAGGTTCGTGGTAACACAATCTTGGAAACTATGAAAAAAATGCAGCATTATATTTAGAGCTTCTGAAAACAGCAAAGAATAATCAAATATTTGGTATATATTTATTTTATTATCTAGTCATTTGTTTAGATATAAAAAAAAATCTGTAGAAGCTCACGGCTATTCGGTTTGATTTAGAAATATCAACAGATATTTTGAGAAATGAAAAACACCTGAACCTCCTTTAACGAGCGTAATTCGTTCTCGAGTCTTACTCCTAAATGAAACAATTTTTTCAAATAGGAATCTATGCAAAATTGAATAATGCGTTCCATTCTGAAAAAAAAAAAAAAAATCAATAGCAACGTAATTTATTATTTATGATGCATGTCATCCTTTTTTTTTTTTTTTTTTAAGAAGATTATTTAAACTTCTTTTTTTTTTCACTTATACTTCAAAATTTGGTAAAAATGACGTATAGCATGATCATTAAATGAATCTGTAGCGCTCTCAGCTATGGCCGGTTTAGGACAATGTTTCTAGTATAATGATTTTAAACTTCTCTGGATTTCAACATTTCCATAATTTTGCTGGAAGATTGTTGCTTAATCTATTATTTCCTCACTACCAAATCAAAGCTTCTCTGACTTTTGCTGGGACACAGAATGCTTTTTTCAAAACATTTGGCTATTTCTTTCACCAGCTGAATCCATGTCATCACTATTCGCCTCAAATCCAATAATCTTATCAGACACTAAGTTTCATCGATTAAGACTTCCCAATCACGTGCTCAAACCTCTTGGGGTCGCATTTGACATGAATATTTGGTCAATACCTCCTCCATGTAGACAGAAAAAAACATGGAAAGACTATTCTTAAATCGATAATTTGAATGATTCTGTTGAATACCTGATAAAAAAATTAATTGAAATTTGACTATCAGTTTTAATTAACTAAGAACAATAATCCGAAACACATCAATAAAATTAAAACTTATTGAAAATAGCTTTCAGGACATTTAAATAACTATTGATGACATAACAAAGATTCATGCACAAGAAATTAATGACTAATTCTTTAATAATTGCAAACTTTCCCTTCTTCATGAGATTATTTTTCCTTTCTCCCTACATTGCTCATTTAAGAGGGAAAATGAGATTTTTCAATGAAATATTAATTAACCAGAAACGGTAAGAAATTTAGCAGACCATGTGTATAAATAAATCTTTAAAAAAAATAAAAAATACTGCAAATTTAAACGGTTTGTGTTGTAAGATGACAGTATTTTACGATTTTAAAATTCATGAACTCGAAGGAAGTACTGTTGACATCCTTCTGCTTCAACAACATTTTTTGACATTTTAAAAGAAAATGTGCTTCTGAATTTGCAGCAAAACAATAAATTTAGTAAAAACAAACAGCATTCAGCTGCCAGAAGAAAGGAAAACTATTGTTTTACACAGTCAAAAATAATTACAAATGGTTTTACATTTTTAAAAGGAAATAAATAAATAAATAAATATATCAAATCAATGCAAGGAGAGATAGAAAAATTATAAATTAAAACTACCAAAGTGACATTTTTAATATATTTAATTCATTATTTTTAAAAACAGCACACACCTTTGTTATTGTTTATTTTTATTTTCTCATGTACAATGAAAGAAATTATTGTAATTGTCATAATATTCAAACTCCAAATTTTGGTGAATCTCGATGTTTAAAAAATTTCCTACTTTCAATAAATAAATTTTTGGAAAATGTCCATCAAAGATCACTCAAAAATGTTTTACTATGACGGATGAAATTTGGCATACGGTCTTTACACCAAATTTGCATATTTCTGTCAAATTTGGAGCAAAATCCATTTAGAGGAATTCTGTCTGTAGCTTGTTTGAGCATAAGATAACATGTTAACTACATCTTAGTGAGAGCTATACAGATAAAACACAGATTTAACATCAATTATGTATACATTTATCAAATTTTCTGAAAAATTCAATAAGAGGTGGACTGTCTGATTGGATCTTCAGAATCATGTAAACATGATAATTTCAAAATGCAATGACTTTTAATATATCAAATTTCACAGTTAATTTTGCTACTGTTACAACAATAGCACAGTGTTAAATTTTTTGCTCCAATCATTGGGGAAAAACGTGTCTAAACAATAAATATGATTTTTGAATATTTTTAAAATCATGACAAGAATTAATTGCCAAAACACTTATCAAGGATAGCATGATATATTCAGCAAAAATGCTGAATTTACACCAAAGTTTAATATTTTCGTAACTATGCAAGGGAATTTCTGGGATAATACATTTATTTGATAGTATGCAAGAATGATTTTGATTGTTCACATCCGCTGGTTTGGTGTTATTTATATAAAATTTTGACTAATTCTGATAAAGGTGCGAAAATATGTTTCAGTTGAAAATAACAATAATCAAAAAGGTTTAACTAACCAAGACTCAAGATCAGGTTTCAAAAAAATTAAATGTATTAATCTTTTCCAGATCTAGTTGGTATCTCATTTTCATCCCATTTTTTTATAAGATTCTAATAACTTAGATAAGAAAGAAAAGAAGGGGAAAAAAAAAAAAGAAAGAAAGAAAGAAAAAAAAAAGAAGAAGACGAAAAGAAAGAAAAAAAAAAAAGAAGAAGACGAAAAGAAACAAAAGTAAAAGGGGAAAAATAGTTCACAATTTTTCAAAGCTTTTACCCTTTTCTAATGCTAACCACACCAAGTATTCTGCCTGCTTTATCTAATTTTGACTAAAAAAAACTGAACCCTAATCATTCCGATAAGATTAAGTGCCATTGCATTCCACTAATATTATTTTGCTACAATGTTTTCAATTCTAATTTCTCCTTAATCAAATGATTGGTGAAGATTTTTCAATTAATTTCTACATTAATTTTAGCACCCCATGGTTTTAGAATTACTGTAATTAATTTTAAATTATTTTATGGAAGTTTGAAACATTAGTTAAAATGTGTCTGAAATGATGCCCCTCTATATTATCTGATTACCTTTTTAGTCAGGATAAATATTTAAAATTCCAGTAAGGAAATTAAAGAAAAAAAATGTATATATCATTCTGATATTTGTATTACGATTTTTTTCTATATAGCATACAATTATTCAATATTATAGGAAGAGTAGTGAAATCGTCAAATTCAGTTTAAAATTTTGTCACTCTTCAGTCATCTCAGATTTCCCCAAAGGCAAAAATAATTTTTAGAAAGAGATAACTCTACCTGAACTAGAAATCTCAAAAGTGCTGTGCTCCAGATAGATGAAATTTCATATGGAGCCTTGGAATATACAACTTAGTATCTTCCAAGGCAAAATCTAAAATATGATTTCAATTGTATTTTGGTGAAACTTTGTCTACGGAAAATCTGTCCAAGGTAATGCTGACAAGATTTTTTACTTTTATATCTACTTTAGTTCTTAATCATTTGCTTTCGGTTAAATAACTTTCATCAGTTACTCAAAAAGAAATCATTCTTATATGGAATATTCAATGAATCAATCAAATATCAAAAATAAAATAAATGTTAATTCATTAAAAATATTTTTATTATGAAATAACTGTTTCTTTAAACAAAAGATTTTATTTATATAACAAATAATAATCATTATATGAATAATAGAGCTGAAAATAATTTAAATTTGGAAAAGAATATAACTTACTCAAAAATGATAAGGTGGATGACTCTCTCACAGCTTTTAAGTGCAATATTTTCAGTAATGTATCAAAGAGCAACAAATCTGTAAAAATTAAATATTAATAATATTTGAATTGACAAAAACATGCTCATCCACAGAAAACTCAATAATGTCAGGATTTGTCAAATTAACAAGTATTAAAAGATAACTAAGAAGAAATATACATAACAAATATATATACTTTTTCTCTATTTCTAAAGAAATTTTTTTAAGTAGCTTCACACAAACATATCAAGACAACTATTTCAAGAAGACAAGTTCCTTTGCCATATTTCTTGCAAAATATTTAATATTGTATGTATTTCAATATTTTTAATGCGTTAAATTAATCTACATATTTAGAATATGCTCTACTTAATGAATAACAACAGCTAGCAAAATTAAAATTAAACAAAGAAAATTCACAAGAAAATAGAAAGGTTCAATGCCAAATCAATAATTAAAAGAAGTCTTTACTTATTCATTAAATGTGCAAGATATCCAGGATTTTTATGATATTTTCAATAACATAGACTTTTATTTTAGAACATCGTGAATACTATCATTCTTTAATTCTGTTTCCCACAATGGACTAGGCTTTCAAGAATATATTGTTGTTAACATAAAAAATTACATTAATTTCAGAAGCACAACTAATGTGCATCACTTTTTCAATAGAATTCTTGGCAGAGTGCTCCATATATTTCAATTTTCTTTCAATCTGAACATTCTACATAAAAACAAAATCATTTCATTAATATTTGCTCAGTTTAATGTATTATGCTAACATAAAAATTTGTTTTTCACTCTCTTATCACAAATTTTTTTATTAGATCTTAAAAAATTAGGTAAGGCATATGTAATTACAGAAAGTATCTTGATATAAATTTAAATAACAGTTTTTAATAATAATTTAAATTAAGGAGTTTTCTTTTTTAAATTTATACACATCTAGGTATTTATCATATTGATCAAATTTAAAATATTTATAATTCTACAATGAAAATAAACAGGAAATACAAAAATTATTTATAGTGGCAACACAGGACATATTTTGAAGATTCAACTGAAAGTTACAAAATCCTTAATTTTATCAATAATTATATTAATAGTACTAGTTTTCCTGATATAAAAAAATTAATCATCTCTATTGCTGAACAAAAATTAATTCTAGATAGCAAGTCACACAATGGCAATATAAAATAAATGATACAATATGAATGAAATATGCTATTTTCAAAAATTAAATTGTATTAAAAAAAATAGAACAGCTGAATACAGCTTTCACAAATGGTCAACTGGTATGAAATAAGAATGGCAATACCCCAAAAATTCTTTGAATCTGAATGTTCAACATAAAAACAAAATCGTTTCATTAATATTTGCTTCATTTATGTATTGTACTAATATTAAAATTTGTTTTTCACTCTTATGAAAATTTTTAATTGGATCTTAAAAAATTAGATAATGCAGATGTAATTACACAAATTATTTTGAAATAAATTTATATAACAGTTTTTAATGATAATTTAAAATAAGGAATTTACTTTTTTAAATGGTAATTTACACACATCTGGGCATTTATCATATTGATGAAATTTTAAATATTTTAATTTCATTCAAACATTATGACAGTAAATTATAACCTTTTCATAGCTATCACATTAGGACATGCTTTGACAATGAATACAAGAAATGATTTAGTATAAATAAGTTGAGCACTGTTTAATTAATGAATGATTCAATTTAATATGAATAATTCATGGTTAGCATATTATCAATTGAATCTATAATATTTCAGTTTATTTATGTATTGAGTAATGGGTTACTTGAACTAAAACTTCAAAAATTCACATACAGTTAGGTATAATATTAGTGTCTTAGAAAATCAACATATTCCTTTTTTTAAAAAATTTTTACAACTGAAAGCAGCAACATGGATTTCTACCAATGAATCGCTAAAACCCTCATCAATAATTAATAAATACATAAACTGTTTTGTTATATTTAATTATTAGCAAAATAAATTCTAAAATTTTAATACTACGGAATACAAACTTTCTGTTTTCTAGTGACATATGTATAT
The DNA here is from genome assembly GCA_026543865.1 of Argiope aurantia. NCBI lineage: Eukaryota > Metazoa > Arthropoda > Arachnida > Araneae > Araneidae > Argiope > Argiope aurantia. Next base: position 6,025 of record JAPMOR010005457.1, read on the forward strand.
TTTTTACAAAACTTTTTTTAATTGCAAGTATTATTTGATATTAAGTCTGTGAATTAAGTTTGCATTATAATTAGGTGTTTTGACTGTGATCTCCACTTTTGTTTTAGAATCAGTTTATTTCTATACAACACAAGATATAGATTTTCAAGATTCGATTTACAAAATGAGGATAGAAACTGATCAGAGTATTCACAGATGAAGTAGACAGAAATTGATGAAATGATCAGAAAATCCGAGATAAAATAACGTAATGTGAAAGTTCCTTTTTTAAAGAAAATACAACATATTTTACTTAAATCAGTAACCTGGATTCCAAGCATGAATAAGATGAAATGCAAACTCTAAAATTAAAATAAAGAGAAAATACAAAACTTATTTAGGATGGTAACACAGGATATATTTAGAAGATTCAACTGAAAGTTACAAAATACTTAATTTTATCAGTAATTATATTAATAGTACTAGTTTTCCTGACATAACAAAATTAATCATCTCTATTGCTCAAAAAGAATTAATTATAGATAGCAAGTCGCACAATGGAAATACAAAATAAATGATACAATATGAATGAAATATTCAATTTTCAAAAATTAAATTGTATTAAAAAAATAGAACAGATGAAAACAGCTTTCACAAATGGACAACTGGTATGAAATAACAATGGCAATACCCAAAAAATTCATCTAATGTATTTAAAAACATTCTGTAAAATATCCACTCCTTGGAACTGGCCTATAAATCATGTAACTCATTGAAAGAATGAACAAATTCAAGAGATTGCAATCGCTCACCTTCACAGTTTAAGCTATTTACAAGTGTGCTAAATAAAGAAACAGTATGAAGTAGTATACAGCAATATTTCTTAACATAAAGCAGCACTTTTTCCAATGGCACAGTCATTTGAAACATATATAATATTAAATTTTAACTATACCATGTAAAGTAATGATAAAAAGAAACATCTTGAAATTTATATCTGATGCTAATTAAAATTTCAACAAGGCCACTTAAATTAGTGATAATGATAAAAAGAAAATAAAGTTAGTTTAGAAATTCAAATTTCAGATTTTCTTAGAAGACATTTATCATAATCTGTGCAGTTTATTTACCAAAAAAAAAAAAAAAAAAAAAAAAAAAAAAAAACCTTGATGTTAATTTAGTTTTATGATAGTAAAAGAAATATAAACAGTGTGCAAACTATAAATACAAAATGTGAACAGAAAATCTTCTACTTTCTGTCAATTTATCATCTTTCAATGTATTGACACGGGAATAACTGCCATTACATTTACAAGTAAGTTTAAATACAGTAATGTGATGAAATGTTTACAAACAGTTCTGAAATATATGCAAGGCTACTGAAAAAAGCATTATCTTTATTAAATATGACATTCTGAACTGTAAGTTTAAAGCAACTGTCAAATAAAACAAAATTCATAAAAAAAAGTGTTAGGCTTCATTCATTCTTATTAACATGTTACTTTTCATGTTTACGAGACATGATAAATTCAAATGACCTATACTGCATTAAATTATTACTAGTTATTGATACATTACAGCAGAATCTGTTTTATTTATGTAAAAATACAACTTTTATGAAAAAAGAGTCTATTTTTAAGTAACATCATGAAGAATTTAAGGGGAGGGAGAAGAAATAAAAACTGCAAAAAGGGAAAAAAAAAACTAGTCAATTAAATGTCTTATTTTTACATACCATTTCTATACAAATTATAAATAATAAAATTTAAAAATATTTCTTTTATGATTTTTGCTTTTATTTCTTAATCAGAAAAATAAAATTCTGTAAAAAATAAACATAGATTTCATAGAAAAACATTGTTTTTTTTTTTTAAATCAGATATAAATTTGGCAACATGGACAATATACATTTTATAATTTAAAAATGCACTTTTTCTGTAAACGTATATTTGTTATATTAAACATCTACCACCTACACATTTATCCTATTAAGAATTGAAATGCTTAGAAAATAAGGTGGCTGCTGAGGTATAATCCCTATTATTTAATCATGGATTTTTTTTTTTATATCATCACAAAAGAAGAAAAAAAATAAAAAAATAAAAACGATTCAAGATTAATTATTTACAGAACTGGTTTTGTTCATATGAGAATATAATTTTCCTTCAATATAGTATTTAACTGGTGGAGGATATAGAAAGATCAAATCATCTTTTGTATTACAAAATATTGAAAATCAAAATCAATTAAAAACATGAAAAAGGCCTTAAAATTGACTTGCATATATTTACCTTAGAAACAAATAGTTTGATTCTTAGTTAAAAGCTTTTCCTCCTAATTTTATTTTAGATTTAACATGGTAAGAACTAATTGCTGGCATTTCTCTTTTGAATGAATAAATAAATGCCTACATAAATCACTTTTTTGAAAAAAATTTTTACTACATATATCACAAGAATAGGGGTTTTCTTTATTATGTCCTCATAAATATTCATTAAACTCACATTTAAAAGAAAAATTTTTCTTGCATATTGCACAAGAGATAGGTTTTTCCTGAATTCGATGATGCTTGTTTAGACGATATTGGTTGGAAAGATTTTTACAGCACATATCACAAGTAAAAAAATTATCACTTGTATGAATGAAATGATGCAAACTTAAGTAATATTTTCAAATAAAATTCTTACTGCATATATCACAAGAAGGGGGTTTTTCATTTGCAGGAGTTATGGCAATTTAAACAAAATTTTAAAGAAAAGCTTTTACTGCATATATCACAGGAATAGGGTTTTTCATTCATATGAGTAAGAAAATGTCTATTCAAATGTTGTTTACAAGTAAATCCTTTACAGCATATCTAACAAGAATAAGGTTTTTCATTTGTATGAGTTCGATAATACACTAGCAAATAAGATTTTCGAATAAAAACTTTGCTGCATATCTAACAAAAAAAAAAAAGGGTTTTCATCAGTATGAGCACAAAAATGGACATTTAATTCAGGTTTTCGAGAATATCTTTTACTGCACAGATCACAGGAATAGAATTTGACTATGGCATTTACACTAATTTAATTTCAAAAATGTTTTACCATAAACATTACATGTGAATTTTTTAGCATTCGTGCACAGGTCAAGTTGGGAATTTATTTCGATATTTGACCTTTTAAGAGAAAGATCACAAGGTAAACACATTTCATCTGGCTTAAAAAAAAGTTCCATCCTAAAAATCAAGATTTTCTTTCCATCATCAATTCAGCTGTAGATGGATTGTTGATAGTTTAACTCCCTAAATGTTTTTATTTCTACACAAATCATGAAATAGAGTGGGATTATTCCAAAGAAAACTTTGTGTCTCCTTTGAATCCGGTCATTCTCAGAAGATATCCAATATATATAAATATACACATCTAATATATATAAATATATCCTCTCTGCCTATTTTTATCACTCTACAGATTGAAATATTCAAGTAGGGAAAGATTTTTCACTTAAGATTTATCACAGAAAAGTTCTGTATACAATTGAACTGATACAGCACTAAAGTCATTTGAAGAAAAGTATCTATGTAAATGGTCCCAAATTAAAAACAAAACAAAAATGAGAATTATTTTTCTTTCATTTTCTGATGCACAAGATGATCAAAAAGTTAAATTAAGAAAATAATACTTTACAATAAAGTTTAATATATCATTCTCCATTTGGGAACTGTTTTTTGACATACAAGATGATTCAAAAGTTACGAAATTAATAATTTCCAATAAAATCTAATAACCATTCTCCACTTACTAGCTATGTAGGAAGTCAATGAACCCTTCTATTATGTACTGTCTTTGATGATATGGCATAACATAAATAACAAAAATATTGTTTAATAGCTTGAATTTAGCTTAGTTAGAGAGAAGTTAATATCAGTACATTCTGGAGTCAAATGTTTTCTACTGATGTAAGGAAATTTCTTACAAATTATTGATTTTTTTTTTTCATTATCAGTTTTGTTACAAGCATTTCAGAATTTTGCATTTCGGGTGTTTTTCATAAAATTATATCTAACAAATTTCGAGACAAAAAAAAATTAACGAGATTTTCAAACAATATTAATATTATATAAATGTAAACTATTTTCTGATTTAAGGAAGGGCTAGGGTAGACATTTTTTTAACAACAGATTTTATTTTTCGTACCTATTATTAATTTTTTTCTCTCGCAAAAATTATTTGTAATAGGAGATGTATTTCGAAGAGAAAAGAAAGACGTTATGCAAAAGCATTTTGAAATAAAATAATTTTAAAGAGGAATTTGCTGATATTATATTTTGGGTTCAGCACCTTTCAAAGTTAATGTGGGAAATAAAAGCCCTCATAATTCTTAAAGTGAAGCCTGAGCTCATAATTTTTATTTTTAATTGAAATAATTAGCAAACAAATAAATGTATAAAGTACATTCATATCAAGAATCATATGTGATTCAATTTATTTCCTACCTATAACACAAACAAAAAATAAATTTTAATTCATATATATCTACATGTTCTAATATGAAATTACAATAAGTTTCACTTCTTAAGACATGTTTCCTTCCCGTATAAGCTTTGAAAGACCTCTTTAAAAAATTGTTAAGAATTTTTTATCCATCAAATCCCAAATTTTGTTTGTTTCTCATTTAAAAGTCCAACAGTAAATTAGGCATACATTTTCTATAATATGAAGCTCACCAAAGATTTGTGCAATACATTTCCAGAAAAGTAATGGTCTAGATCCATCAAAAAAATATCTAATTTTATTAATATCATCTTTTATCCAGTTATGTATTTAAAACATTACTAATAAGGACAGATAAAATTTTGTAAAAGTTTTTGGGCAATGCAAGTTTCACAGTCCTTACATTCCCTTCTACAACTTTTTAAAATAAATATTATAACAAACTGAAATAACAAAGTATTTAATTGTGGGCTATCTTCTGAAAGTTGGTTTCAGTATCTCATACATAAAAAAATTTGAATTTATAAATAATTTTGAACACAATGGAATAAAAATTAAATTTTTTTTTAACTCAATCCAAATATTTTAAAATAGTCTTATAATTTGTTTTTCTTTAGGTTCTGGACTTATCAACCAGTTAATTGAATTTTGAAAAAATAAAACCCTTGGACTACATTTTGAAGAATTTAAATAATCTGTAATTAAGAAGATACAAAATGAAAAATTATTCTGGGAAAACCGGAGAAAAAGTATATAAAAAAATTGTAAACACTTTTGGCAAGTAAAATATTTTTTATCCATACGTTATTTACCAGTAACAATGTAATATTATATGATTAATTAATAAGAAACAGTTTACATTGTTAATATTAAAGGAGCAACTCTTAATTTCAAGAAGAAATAATTCACTTTAGAAAAAAAAAACTCGTTTTATTAAAGTATTAAAAATGAAAATAATGGTAAAACTGTAATTAGAACTTTCTTTCATTCAAACATTCTACAAATACTTTTATTTTTTTCTTAGAGAATCTTAAATTGAATTTTATTCATATGAAATTTCTGGAGAAAATGGAAGAATATGCCATAGGGAAATAAACATCACTAGAAATAACAACAAATTTAAAAGGAAAATTGACATTAATTACTTGGGTTGTCCCTTGAATTAGAAGCGTCTAGGGGCTGCTCCAAAAATTGTGGGTAAAAGTGAATTTTAGTACGCACCCAACTGCGCCAACAATGCCAAGTCACTAATAAAGATGGCAGACAAAATAAACAAATACTTCCGCGGAACAGTTACGATTACCATTTCCCGCCATCTAATTAGGACTTTTTAGTGATAAGTATTTTTTTTTTTTTTCATTTTGCCCGGTGCCTTCTACAGATGCGTAAAAAAAACATCCTACGGCTTCGCTACCAGCGGGAGCGGGAACCTAGTAGCTTCGCTAGCACATTGAATATAAAGACTGTGAGGATAACAGAAACAGTACATAACCAAAATAAAAGAAAAAAAAAACGGAGAAATGATCAAGCGGAACATTCTCCATACAAATTTTCATACAAACATATTTTTCCCAACTTCATCAACTATTAAAAAAATATATTCCAATCACCCTTCATCCATTCTACCGGTTCGATATCAAACCATTCTCAATACAAAATTTTAAACAAGCATCCTTTCCTAACTTCATTAACTCATAATATATATATATATATATATGCAAATTTAACTCACCCTTCATCCATTCTACAGGTTCGAAATACTCCCGACATAACAAATTATGAAGGGAACTAACCGTTATAACACCAAAAGAAGGACGAGGAAATATGTACCTCAGGAATGTGTACTAAAATTCACTTTTCTTATTGTCTAATCCCAGCTCGCGAAAGAAATCCGTTACGTATATTCTTGTATATGAGCAATGCAATCCTACATGTGATTAGCTAACGTGCAAACGTGATTGATAGTGTATGTTTACATTTCGGAGATAAACAGTAAACGTATGTCAGATTCTATATGATTAATCTTGAAACCACTGATATCTCTTGTCCAAGATAATGGTTTGAAAATTCACAGGTGGTTTGATATACAGAAATGTGAAACAATTTATGAGAAATTGTTTATATATGTGGGATAGTAAACATAAAAATATAGTTCTTTTTATCATGTACATAATGTTATTCCATTTACTTTAACTTACAAATCTTCAGTAACATGTGGGATGATTATGATTTAAAGTATATTTGTATGTATCACCAAATAAGTAGCATATTTAGATCAATAATTTTTTAAAAACTTATTTCAAAAATTTTATTTTTTAGTGATTTTTTTTTCTTTTTCGTGCAGAACATGTAAAGAAGGCTTTCTATCAATATTATGTTTTCACAAGTTTTGAGTCATCATTTTAACAATGATTATCATCTTCATATTTAACTATCAGAACTTTATTGCTGCAGATATTCATATTTCCTCAATTTTAAATACTTTCATCTCTTTACTTTTTGTTCCCCTTTGTTTCATTAACACTTAGTTCCCTTAAGCCCAACTAATTATTGACATTCTTATTAAATACTAATTTTACCTAATTGTTACATAACAAGTGGTAATAAGCTTTGCCTTTTTTTTTGTTTATTTATTTATTTTGCATTCAAATGGAATATATAGGGAAAAAATACTCATATATTGAACATATTCAAAGTGAAAAGGAAAAGTTGCATTTTAAAAATATAAAATTGGTTTTTTTTTTAACTTCTTAAAATAAACTACATAGACTCAGACATTGATTTCTATTATATAGCAATTTCAGCAGAATTAGTCAAACAAATGTCTTTCTCAAACTATAATCTCACGACAACTGGTGCAATTCTTAATTGCTATTCCTTCTATATAAATTATCAAGATCAAGCAACTCATATATGTGTGAATTCTTGAATTCTTTGTGTGTGAATTTACATTGAAATATTTCAGTACCATCTGCTTTTACTTTATTTCATATTAACAATTTTAAAATATATCCAAATTTCAATAAAAGACATACTTCTAATAACACGTTTTCTGTATTTTACTCAATATTTTGCAATACATATATATATATATATATATATATATAATGTAATTTTAAATAGCCATGTTATATTTCTTCAAAAAAAATGTTCAGCATATTTTTTTCTGAATTGGTTTGAATTAGTTCTTTCAATAACATATATATCCAATACAAAACTTTCATATTCCATGAAGGTAAAATATGCCAATCTATTGAATACCTTTTTTCGTGTGAAGGTGAATATTTTTAAATCCTTTTATGGTAGGCTTTATACAGATGCATGAGGCCTCATATAATGCACTTAGAATTTTAATTCAATATTTTACTCATTAAAGATATATAATGATCATCATATGATATTAAAATGCATACATGTTACATTTTTTTAAAGAATTGAGAAATTATGTATATTTAAAATAAGTTATACAGTAGTTTCATGCAAGCATAATAAATAGTACTTAGTTAGCTCCTAATAATTTGTTTTAAATACAAGTAAAGTCGGTACCATTCAACAACTACATTTGTTGACAATTATCTCAGTGTCAAATAAATGTTTTAAAATTTAAGTTCTTAAAATATTTCTAATTTTATATAAACCTTGTCCTGGTTTTATATTAATCTTCAGTTTCTAAACATTTACATTACATTGCAACTTCATCTCTTTACATAATATAGTGAAGCAAAAAAAGAGTCATATTTATTTTTCATTCCTTTTAACAATTTGCTATTTTGTTAAAATTTGTTTTTAAATTAAAATAGCTTTCTAACAAATAAGATCCCAAAATTCTTTCTCTTGAAACTTAGCAAAAATTAAATGCTTTGTTATTTCATTTTCTGGAAATATTTAATTTAAACAATATTAATAAATAAATATTGTAAAATCCTAGTTCAATGTAAACTGATTTTATGAAATATCTCTGATATTTCAAATTGAAAAAACAAATACTTATTGTAGGGAAATAATTGTAATCCTTCCCATGAAATTGCAAAATTGCTGATTTTTTAATGAGCAATTGATATGCTATTATTCATATACTACAGTTTAGAATTCGTTTTGTATTCAAAACATTTCAGACCCCCCCCCAAAAAAAAACTTGTATTGCCTGTCTATATGCCTCTACAGAGTTTAATTTTGACCTGCTATCAATTATTAGGTTCTAATCCATTCCGTTTTTTTTTTTTTTTTTCACTTTCTGCTTATTGTGCTAACAAAGAATATAATATTAATAAAATAAAAATGATACAACATGTAACAGAAATTTTATGAACCCAAATGTGGTACATAGTGCAAAGATTTGGATTGTATTTCTAACATGATAGAGTTTATAGACTGGTGTACTGTTTATAATTTCAACATGCATGACAAAAATCATTCAAAATGGTTTACAGAACAGATAATCGCCTCTACCACTACAAAATCCGGCATGTAGTTAATTCTTACGTTGCTGATGCTCCTTAACCCTTTCAAGAGATATGGAAAATATGCTTCCTCCCAAATATTTCAATTTTTATGTGAAGTTATGTAGGTTTACTTAAGTTCTGACACAAATTTTCTATAGTATGGTATGGTATAGTTTAGGTTTTCTGGCACAAGGTACAATTTAGGGCAAGCTGCGCCATCCATAAGGATATTTAAGCAGTTCCATCATAAAAGTGTAAAAGGTGTAGATAAAATAAGGATACATTGTAAAACGTCAAAAGTTTAAAAGGTCTATGATTTGGCACAAGAATAAAAATAAATCTCACATTTTAAATGCTATGAAAGAAACCAGGGCTTTTAAAAAGTCAAAAAGTTTTGAGTGAGGTTTCTCACCCACCAGGTCCTGTAAATTTGAAATAGGCGAATGAAAGTAAGTTAAACGATCAGAAGTAAAATTAGGACATTCAGTAAGAATATGTGCAATAGAATTGATAACTCCACAGTTCGCACAATGAGGAGCTTGTTCACCAAACAGCAAATGTCTATGTGTATACCTTGTGTGTCCAATGCATAGACAAATTAATTTCACATCTGCGCATCGGTTTGGTAAAACTGACCACAAAAGTACATTTTAATTGAACTTATGGCGGCGCTATAATAAGGCCAGGTTTGGGTGTTCTGTCTAAAACAAATTTTTTCGCTTCTGCGTATGAAATATTTCTTCTAACTTTCAGGCTTTGAATTTCTTTTTCCGTTTAAGACAGTCACGGGAATTAGCAGCATGGAGCCCAGAGCAGTTTAAACATTTGAAGGTCTGTGAACTACACACTGAAGTTTCATGAACTCAGCGGAGCATTTGGCACATCGACGGCTGCCATGGCAAGTTCCCTGGGAATGTCCGAATCTCTGACATTTAAAGCAACGCAGAGGATTCGGTACATATGGTTTAACTTTGGATTGTATATAGCCAGCACGTATAAATTTCGGAAATTCCGGACTACTGAAAGTTAGAATGACATGTTTTGTTTGGAATGAATGAACTATTACGTTTAATTTTTATGCGATGAGCTGTACAAACTTTTTGGGAATGCAATTCCCTTATGAGTTCATACTCCGAACAATCAAAAAGATTTAAATCAGAGATGACTCCTCGAGAAAAATGCAGGGAAGTCTCCACGTTTTGTTAATTTCTGCATCGTAGCAATCCGTGTTTTTGATGAGGTCTCAATAAGGAGACCCCCGGATGGAAGTTTTTTAGTAGAGTTGACATCACCAATAAATAAAGAAATGAATCTTTGAACTATGAAAGGTCTTTGGTGTGTGTAATATTAGAAATCTAGTATCTTCAGTGATAGGTAAACATGGCAAAGTGTCTGAAAAACCCATGCAAAAAGGGAAAAGAAATTCGAGCCACGACGGCACTGCCCTCCACGGAGCCCAACAAAGGAAAACAGCCACCGGCTCTGGCCATTCCCAGCCTTAGCGCTTACCATGGCGCTGGCTGGAACCTATACGCTGAGAGTCACCCTCGGGGACAGTGACCCCCTTAACGCCAAGCCCAAGGAGTAACCCCTTCGCTTGATCCCCTTGAGCAGCCCAGTGAAATATCTTGAATACCGGCCGATTGATACATCAAGGACCGAAATGTACCACCCGTCTAAAGGTTCGCCACGCACGGCTGTCCATGGGAAGCAAGAAGCATTTAGAGCGGCGACAGCTTTTCATGGCGAGCTCCCTCGCTTACCGTCGAGGGATGGAAAAATGAAGAAAACAGAAGGGGAAGGGGGGATTTTAAGAGAGAAGGGGATAAAGAAAAGAAAAGGGATAGAGGAGAGTAAGAAGAGAGAAGAAAGAGTAAAGATCCCTGGGTACCTCGGGATTGGGGCACCTGTTCCCACCTAAAATAGGTGAACCCCTGAGATGACAAATTTTCTATAAGACAGGAACTTAGATGCTTCAGTTCCTTATTTCACATAAAATAGTGTGTCTTGATTTGTTACTTAATTATCAAGTAACCAAATTTAATTAATGTAATTAGCTAAATGAGTCACTTTTCTTAAGGCAAATTCAATCATAAAAATATTTTAACAAATCATGATTGTGTAAAAAAATGACCTTTTAAAGGATTAAGAAAGAGTTTTTCAAAATTAGAATTAGATTTTTCACCTAAACATTTAAAACTTTAAATTTATCCTTCAGTAATTTTGAAGCATATCAAGCACAAACAATTTTTTAAATTATTTTAAAAATACAAAAATGAGTTTTTTGATGAAATTTTTGATGAAATTTATTTTATTGCCGTGCTTGTTTTTACCTGTAATTTATATAAAAATTTCAAAATATTTTTAATATACTTTATAATTTTTTATCTGTAGTAACTGGATTTATACTAACACACATTCCAAAGATATTAAGTATATTTGTTAGTAATTATTTTCGGTACAATAAAATCAGAGGAATCAAACAAAAAATATTCCAGTCGAATTATCATGAAAAGTACGAAAAAGTAGAGCAAGTTCGGGAAAAAAAAATTTAGGAGCACTAATCCCCTCTCTTTTCAACACATCTCTGATCACAATGTATTCTTAAAGTCGAATTAAAGGACTTATTTGCAATTCTAAAAAAATTTAGCTGAAAACGATTTTCTATCATTGGGGCAATTGTGTTTTTAGTAGTCAGACAGAATAACGTTTAGTGAAATTTAGAATGAAAGTCTTTAAAGGAGTGATATGGAAAAATAAACCCATTCATAATCATAAAAATTCTTATAAAGAACATTTCCAAGAAGTTGAAGATCTTAAGTCAGATAGTGAACCGGACTAAAACGAAGTCTTCGAATGCCAGTTAAACCCTCGAGGGGTCGTTTCTCTTTTCCTCTCCTCAACAATATCTATATAAACAGTTTTAAGAAGAAAATTTCATCAAACTGAAATAGCAAAAAAATTTT
>JAPMOR010005465.1:0-40649 GCA_026543865.1 Argiope aurantia
TAAAAATACATAAAAATATTCTTTTGCATTTTCATTAGAAATATTCAACGCGTTTTCAAATCTGTGGAAACGAATGCAACAGAAAAATATCTAATAGAAATGAATATTTTTTTTTTTTTTTACTTCAAAATTCTTTACTTTCGTAACACGAATATAGATGATGTTTGTGTGTTTATGACAAATGTTGATATTCATTACACTTTAAAACCACTTAAAATTAATTAAATTATATTGCCACTCGAAGTGCAAACAAGCATGAATCAAAAATTCCCTTTGGTTGCCTACTAGTCGATAGTCCTCCATAGCTTCAACAAATTCTAAATAGCCTCTCGTAAAAGAGACAAGGTTACAGAGTTGGCTGCTAAGATAAATCTAATCTAAGCATACTCTGCTCGGCCTGAACATATGAGGGGATTCAATTCTTAAAACATCTGGGGGAATTCAAAAGACTAACATCTGGAAAATTTTATTCTTTAACATCTGGGACAATTTAAAGAACTAAGGTGGGAACTAAAGAAGGTTTTGCCTTCAGCCAGATACAAACAATCCAATAATACCACGCATGCGCAGAAAATGTACAGTAGTAAATACTTGTCCCGAAGAGACAAGTATTTGCTGTTGCACGCTCTGGTTGCACGCTCCTTCAGAGCGTGCGCAATCTTTCTTCTGCGCATGAGTGAATTTCTGGAATCTTATAACTGGCTGTGTGTAAATCCACCTTAAGGTAGTATCCTAATACCGATTTCGATACAAGCCCTCTGTTGGAAGTACTCATGGAAGTTGAGGTAACTCGATCCCAAAGCCTTAAAGCACTCAAGTGAGAAGCTAAAACCATACATAAAACTTTTCATTCCTATATTTGAAGTGTCCACCAGTGGGCCTGGTTTCTAAGCCAAGGAATACCTTAGGTTTCCGGTTAACTCTTAGAATTCATTCATGTAATCACAACCCCCAGTTTCAAATGATTAGAATTCAAGATAGCGGATAATGCTAACTAGCTACGATCGTTTTTTGCTGAAAGTCAAATCTGAATTAAACTCTTTAATTTTCATTTCCCCCATCTTATCACTATCTTTGTCTAACATTGCCTATTAGTGTAAGAAAGGTAATTGAAACAATGGAATCTACTAACTTACAGATTTTTTTTAAAATCCGGATAAGATATTAAAATCCAAGTATGTTTCGGTTAAATCGATTAATGTAATTAATTTAATAAATGAGACATTTCCCCGATGTGGCTAGTGGTGTATCAAGAATATGTGATCCTAGGATTTTAGCTAAATTTTTGCCTTCGTTTGTTATTAGGAGCTTAGTAATAATAAACAATATTCAGAGTATGATTTTTTTTGTCACCCTATCACATTTGATTTTAAAAAGGAGCATAAAAGGACTAATGTTTTGAACGATTTTGTACGTGGCTCATAAAAAAAAAAAAAAAAAAAAAAAAAAAATAGATAATCAAATTTTTTCTCTACCTGTATGTACTAAATTTCTTATTTTTTGCGAATGCTATATGATATTGGCCGAATTAACTTTCTTGGTTTGAAACGACGGTGTTAATTGTATTCAGAATGTAATTTCAGATTAATACAACGTTTAATTACATTGATGAATGCAAATATTATATCATATAGAAAAGTAAAATAATCATAAAATATCATTCAGCTTTCTTTTTTTTTTTCTTTTTTTTTTTTTGGAGGAAAACACAGCAACAGGTTGATATTTACTGTGGCAATGTTTTGCAGTTGTCTTTAGAAAAACGTATGGGCAGCGGCAGCCTGGTGGTAATGTTCGGAATTGAAGGGCTTCAGGTTCGAGACCCGACTCCACCGAAGAAACGTCATGCAAGCGGGTCTAGTGCACATTAAACCTATCGAGGTTAGACATCCTTCCACTGATGTGGTGCGGAAGCTTGGAGAAGGGGTGTTAACTCGTGAGTCGTCTACGTCATCTGATTGAGGTTTAAAATTACGAGGTCCATTCAAAAATAGCCCCAGTGTCGCTTTAAAATTTGGCATTAACATAACTAAACTCAGTCATTTTTTAAAAGAAAAACACAGCAACAGTTTGAAACATATTGCGATATTTTTTCTGCAGTTACTTTTAGTAAAATGGAATAAATAAATTAGTATGAAATACTCAGTTTCATGATAATTTTCAATAATTTTATTTAAGATTTAAATGTGTCCAAGTTGTTTTAACCCTTTTGCACTTGGACATCTCTTCTCAAGTACATGCAAATCGGTGTATCGTTTTATCATTTTATTTATTTATTTATTTTAACTTTGATTGTTAAAAATATCTACAGAGTATTAAGAAGATGTAGATAAATTTTTCGGAGAAATTCAACTTAAAACAATTACATATATTTATTTTTGAAATCTATAAACCAGCCTGTTATTAGATGAATAATTATGCTTCGAAATTCTTTTCCGAGTGCTAAAGAGTGAAAGACCCCCCCCCCCAATAATAATGATATATATAAGGAGATAAAAAAAGGGCCTTAAAAAATGAAATGGCTTCTCAACAGGGGAAAAAAATAGCAATTACAAAACTACTTGTAGTAAACAATTTATTTTTATTTTCCATTCAATAAGAATTATCTTTCTTTCTTCTTTTCTTTAAATTGACGCTTGTTAATACCATTTAAGAGGCTGTAAATATTGATATAAAGAAACAGAAGCAGTATTTTAAAATATTTTCTGTTTATCTAAATCAACTCATTTTTTAGTTGGAAATCTTACTCCTGAAGCTTGCAATGACATTATTTACAATATGTAAAATAGGTTAAAGGAAGAAACCGATAAGCAGCAGTTTTGAATAATATTTCAAGATACTACCAGTCAAAGAAAACATAAATATATTTTAAAGAAAACATAAATATATTTTCTAAAAAGTACGATGAAACAAAACAGGTCATTGTATAAATGAATTGTATTGTTTATACTTTTTCAGAGACAACTACAAAGAAGAAGAGAGGGGGAAAAAAAAGTGTTTTCTGCGTTATTTCAATTTACTATAATTATAGAAACCCAGTTTTAAAATTCAATTTGATTTTATAACAATTCTGAGAAACTGTTATTGGTTTTCAAAATAATTTGTGTTCGAAGAAAACCGTTTCATCAATTCTATGAGAAAAATAAATCGAACTCCTCCCTTACAATTTGTATAAAACTAATAAAAACCTTTATTATCATAATATAAACAATGAATAATCTAAAACAAAAAGTAATTCCTTATTTTAAAAAGATTGGATTTATGTTCTAATTCTTCGACACATATTAAAGTATCGTTTTTTTGTTTTGTTTTGTTTTTTTCCCTCCCAATTAGACTTCGTGTTTAAAAGATTTTGTAATTAAATACACTTCATGTTTTATCGATAGAAATGCATTTATAAGTAAATCTTTACAGACGCATGGATTTTATCAACGTCCTTGAAGATACGCAAAATGGCTTAAACCTGTTTGTACAGTATTTTGGAAAAGAAACTTAAGGAATATATATAATAAAAAAAAAACTTTTTTCTTTCCACCTACAATCCACACAATTGCAAGAATACAAAATAGCTGCCATTCAAACCCTTCTAGTATTTCGTTCAACCTTCGTATCGTAACGAATCGTAAGAAAGAGCTCCCGGATTCGAAATCGACGGAAAAATTTCATGGCCACAGATTTTATCTCGAGCTTATTAGAGTAATAATTGAAAGTCCGCTATTTTAGCCTATATACAAAATGTTCCATCGCGTTTGAGTTGCAAGGAAACAATAATTGCAGTCACTTTTCTTATATTCATTGAAAGTAGCAATAGAAACAAAGAGTACCCTTGATAAAAATCTGGGTTTTTATTTAAAAAACTGCAGGAGTCGTATCCTCAAAACGTTTTCGCATACGCTCTATTAAAGGTGTCATTCCCCACTCCCCCCTAAAAAATTGTAAATTCTGGGTAAGGCGAAGGATGCCTTTCACGGCATTGACGTATACCAGCTACAAAATATTAATCGTAGGCATGAATTGAGCATTTTGCGTGAATTAGCAATATACATGGGACGTTCGACGAATTTTTTCAGCTATTAATCTCTGGCCCAGTTCAGTTACATTATTTAAAGCAACACTAGGGCTATTTTAGGACTGACCACAGAATTCTGAATCGTGGTCAGACGACAAGCACGACACCTGAGCTGGTACACTCCTCTACAAGCTTCCACACCTCACCAGCCCCGACGGATTTTGGTTGCACCAAACCAGCTTTCACGGTCCTTCGGTGAAATCGTGTCTCGAACCTGAAGCATTCCGGTTCTGCAGCCGAGATCTTTTCACAGACCATCGCGATCCCTAACTTCTGACATGTGGTAAATAAAATCCAAAAATCGAATTCGTGTTGTAGACGCGTTCTTCCCAACTTGCTGAAATCGAAATTTGACATCGAATTACAACTGTAATCACAAAATCACATATCAAATTTTATATATAATAAGTCACTGCTGTTTTTGAACAGTCACTGCTGTTAACTGTTTACTCTATGGATGTTCAATCTGTGTACTAAACTTTATTCGCCTAATTATAGTCTTAACTTGTATTCGAAGAGCAGGAAAGGTAGATTTTACTCAAAATTAGATAGAAATCTACAAATGTGGTGTTAAGTCGTTACACCAAATTTTAGCCATCTACCTCAAAATGTTTTTGAATTATATTTGTCACAGATAAACAGACGGATGGACAGACAGTAATGTTCCAAAAATGCATTTTTCAAACTCAGGGAGTTGTGAAACGTAATGATTCGTCGAAATCTCGAGAGTTCACATTTTTTAACGATTACGATAGCTTCGTTATGCTTCGTATACGAGAAAATAATGTTGTCCATCGCACGATAACTTATACTGGCCCTGTGACTCGATCAAGAACTAGAGCCACACAATGAAATGTCATAACATCGAGACGATGTTCTTTAAGGAGGGAGCAATGCCGCATTGAAGAAACACAGTCGAATCTCCATGACCGAATGGTCATGGCACTGGTCTCATAATCAAAAGATCTTGGGTTCGAATCCCGCTAGAGATAATGCGATTCATAATATATGTAAATATTTAATTCCTTGATTTCATGTTTTCCTTTATTTCATGTTCCAGAAGATACTGGACATTTCTTTAGTTTACCAGACAAGTCTTCTGGACTTTTCTTACTGTCTCCAGAAGAGTATTCTGGAACTTTCCCTGCTAGTATAAAAGCAGAAGATTTGTCAGTCTCTGAGTTCAGTTAATAAATTGGTTTAGCTCTACCTCTTGTGTGTGTCATTGAGTTCTATACTAAAGTATCTACGTGACAATATACTGATTGATATGTAAAGTGATTTTGATTAGGGCTGTCTCCAGTAATTTTCATATCTGAAGCAAACTTCTATTTCAGCAGCCTCTGGATAATGATAGTCATTTTTGGCAAAATGTATATAAATAAAATAAAATAAAGGGAGGTAATTTAAGTGTTACATATTATTTATTCGAAATAAATAAATATGAATAATTTCTTTTTATCTCTGAATAGAAAATATTGAAGGTAATTATATAAAGAGATATTAAGGAAATATTTAACATAACACATTTTAGGTAATAATTCATCAAAAATTCACTTATCTATTTCTAGATGATTATCAGCTTCACATACAAAGAATTTTACTCGTGCTTTTAACACTGTTGATGAAGTCGGAAGAATTCAACATCACACATTTATTATAGTAGCATAGTTTGAGTTAGAAGTTTGAAATCATTCGTAATCGCATTTTCGGATGTGGTAACCTTAAAGGTTAATACATTTTTTCTTCCTTTCTAAAGGACCTGCCGTTGCAAATGGTGGTAAACTACATGCTTTTATATGAAGAAACAAAAGTAAGGGGAATGAATAATGAAATATTAATTGTATATATTAAAAATAAACCAATGGGAGGGTCCTCTCCAAAATTTTATAGTATACTCTCTAATAAACTTGTCATGTCAGAGAACACCTGACAAAGCATTGGCTCCCCCTTCGAAATGAGGACGAGAAGCTTCCGGCATGGTGGTTGGTTCTCACCATCCTGGAGGGAACACGAAAAAATGGGGGCCTGGCTTCTTCTATCGATGACGGAACGTACTTCCTTAGGGAAGGGTTGTACCGTGGCCGGTGATGGCTCTATTTATCCGTGTGCCTTCAGGCGGGTCGGAGGATCAGTGATATGACTTACAAAGCATTGGCGTTAATAAAAATACTAGGTAATATGGGAACTTATCAGTTTTACAGAATCTATCGTGTCATTTTTGCGAGTTATTTGGTTATTATAATCCCTACCATGCTTTAATAATATCCAAAAATCAAATTTGTGTTTTATACAAGTTTTTCTCAACAGATCGAATCAAAAATTTGTCATAAAACATCATTTGAAGTCACAAAATTCCATACCAAATTTGATATATTTAAGGCATCACATTTTGATATTTCTGAAAGCGACAGATGTTCAAACCCTTGTTGGATTTCGTTCGAAATTTGATAGGTGTCAACTCTGTAGATGCGTAAAATGTGTACTGAATTTTATTTATCTTGCTTTCTTCGTTCTGTTAACTTTTATTCGAATACTCAGACAGGCGGACTTCCTCTGAACAAATTTTACTCGAAATTCGATAGAAATCTTCAAATTTGGTGTAAGACCGTACACCAAATTTCAACCATCTAGCTCAAAACAATTTTCAATAATCTTTGTTACAGACATTTTTTATAAGTTCTTCGAATTCAGGGAGATCTAAAATGTGGAGATTTGTCAAAATCTCGAATTCGAAGTTTTTGGCGATTCTATATTACGTGTACGAGAAAGTAAAAATTAGATGTGAAAAATACGATAACATTAGATTAGATTTTTTTTTAAATCATAAGACTACAAACGGCTACGTTTATAATCAATAAAAAAGTAATGTTATTCCTATTTTCTTGCTTTCCGGAAAAATAGAAATAAGAATATTCATTTCGAACATTCTAATATATTTTTCATTTATTTCTAGCTTCTTATAGTGCTACAAATTGGAAAAACAGATCGATTTGTTACTGCTTGTTACAACCATTTCGTTTGCCTAGAAGTAGCACTACCATTTTTTAGATCTTTATAGTTTGTTTTTATTTAATTTATTATAAATCATTCATTCAGATATATATATAATAAAATCAAATATTGTTAAATATATCTAGAATGAACCTTACTGAAAATAGGAATTATCTTAGTACAAAAAACTCATTGCGTCTGTGTATTCGTGTAGTATGTACGCATATTTCACAGATTTCTCCTACACAACTTGGCCGAATTCACGGACAATTTTGCACATTTATTACGTAAGACAAGAAAAAGAAGACTGTCACCTTTTTAAATCAAAAAATAAATTAAATATTTAATTAATTAGAAATTAACTAAATATGGCCTCTTTTCCATTTTGAATTACTCTACCATTATTTTTTTTACAATTTCTCTTTTATTTTGATTACAGATTTTTTGGTAATCTTTTTTTGGTTATAAAGTAGTGATTTAAACATACTTAAAAACAAGATAAAGTCAGTCACTGAAATTAAAAAAAAGGAAGGAAATTGAAGATTTCGGGATCAAATGAAATATTTTTTTATTCTTTAAGAACAAGAATATATGCTACCAGAACACATTAGCAAAATTCTGAAAGAAAACTTTCAAAGCAAACCATCAGCAATTTGTATCTGGAACAGTTATTGATTTGGTTTATTTTATAAACTTTATTAATAAAAATTTAATTATTTAATTAATTGACTTACAATGATCTTCAATTTCTTTTTATATATTTCAGCACTTGTAATCAAACTGCAGCAATTATATAGCAAGTGTTAATAAATTAAGGAGAAATTTGGCTGCTGTTGGATTTTATAACTTTTCTGCTTCAACTGATTTTTTAAATTTTAATTAAAAAATTTTCAAATGGAAAACGTTTTCTAAAACTTTCTTTATATTTCAGCCCTTGTAATCAAAATTGCATTAATTATATTGCAAGTATTAATAAATTAGGAAGAAATTTGGCTTCCATCAGATTTTATAATTCTGTTAGTTTTTATAATAAAAGTACAATATACGAAAGGTTTTTTTTATCTATAGTAACACTGGGTATATTAACTAGTAGGAATAAATGACTTTTTTGGGGAATATACAATTTAAATTTTGACAACGCGTGTTCTTATAGCTCGTGAACCGCCATTGACGAAATCGATAAGCTTTAGCTGTAGCTAATCTGTAGCTTTCTAATTTATCAGAGAAAACTATCCACTGGCATTTTTATGTTTTAATGTTTATAAGTTATATACTAACCTAACTGTGTCGTGCGAGATATGACACAGATGATGTAAAAATCGT
This sequence comes from Argiope aurantia, assembly GCA_026543865.1. Taxonomy (NCBI): domain Eukaryota; kingdom Metazoa; phylum Arthropoda; class Arachnida; order Araneae; family Araneidae; genus Argiope; species Argiope aurantia. The sequence goes on from JAPMOR010005465.1 coordinate 8,384, forward strand.
TGGAGCGTTCTGTAGAGTAAACCGGAGAATTTAAAAATTCTACATTTGACACATAATTACTCTTTAAATAATAGATGATCACAAAGAAAAGATTTTACAAAATTTTGATTATATTTTTAGTAAATAAAAATAATTGAAAATTAAAGTAATTGTAAAGTTATTTTATCACCAATAGCAATGAATAATATTATTGGGGAAAAGTCATTTTTACACAGTTTTAAAATTCAAAGAATAAGCATTTCAGTTATATTATTTGTATTTTTTTCTTAGGTTTAATAAACTTTTAAGAATATTTATTAGTACAATTTACAACATACTTTCTCCTTGTTAAGTTAATTGAAGCAGTTTTAAATACATTTTTTTTGTATGCACACGGTTGTTGTTATATAATTATAATAATTTTTTTTAAATACGAAGAATATATGTATTAAGCCTAAAATTTATAATGTTATAATGTTTTGGAATAGAGGCTTGGAATATTTATTTATTTATTACTTCTTATATCACTGAATTCGAATGAATAATTTTTTCGATGCAGAAGTTCTGAATATTTATTTATTTTTTACTTGTTTTCTACTAACTTAATTTTCTATTAACAAAATGGAAGAATGAAATCAGACGTTTTCAATTACTGAATTCCAGTGAATAAATATTTTGGAATAGAGGTTGCAAATATTTATTGATTTATTACTTATTGCTTTCTATAAACTTAACTTTTTAAATAGTAGTTTTTTAAAGCAAAAAAGAAGAATGAAATCAGATGTTCTTACTCATTGAAATTGATATCTGCCATTGACATTATAAGATAATCAATTTTAGTAATGCATAAATACAACTAAAAAAATAATTTATATATCTTTTAATTAGAAAGGCAATTAAATGATATTTTAAAATCTGTTTTGTTTTAATTTTGAAATAAAAATTTGTTAAGCCAGCTTAATATCGGAGTTACATTAATAATATCTATTACGATTATTGATCATGGCCAGATAAAGGTGAAGTTTATTTCGAAATTCTTATACTCTTAGCTATAATACATAAATGGAATATTGTGAAATACAAATAATTGCCTAAAGATATTAAGTCTGAAAGAAAATGATCATTCAATGCCATTGAAACACCAACTAATGGCATTTAATTCTACAGTGAAAGGAAGGTATTGTATTGTAAGATATAGAAGAACTGAGGAAATGTTTCTGTGACTACTTTAATATTATTCTCAAAACCAATTCTGCATTTTTTAAAACACTCCAAGGATATTTTGCAGAGAAGAATGTTCTCGCAATAATTACATGTAAAATGCTTATATATAACTTTATAAGCAGTTTATTTACAGTTATATTAAATATTAATAACATTTCAAGAAAAATTTTAATGAAATTTTTTTTCAGAGGTAGTCTGAAGGTTTCGTTATAACTTCATTTTATAAAATTAAATACCTCAACATTTCTATTAACCTTCGCCAGATTTATTTGTGCTGACATTGAGATAGCAGCATGGTACTCTCGACCCCAAGGATGATCAACCAGCTGTTTTTAAGAGATGGGCTTAGCAAAAAAACATGAATAATGATGAGCCACACATATGATAATGAAGTTGTGGTTTACAACAAAGCCAGCCGTAGGCGCACCATTATCTCATACATGTGACAGCCAGACCAGAGGGAAAGCACAATGAATTTCCTTTGTTCGATTCAATTAATGGAATTCCCTTTTGTTAATTTCTTTGTGGGCCGGGGGCGTGCATTGGCTAATGAGGAAGGAGAAAAAAATTTGTCTGGTCAGTGGCGGTGCCAGTCACGATGGTCCGCCGTTTCGAACACGAAACGCCGCGAAACACTTTCCGATAATGAGCAGCATATTTTGGACTATTGGAATCAGAATCCTGCATTCTGCTGTTCAATGATTTCTTTGTCAATATGGACAGCAAGAACAAAATGTTTTATCTCTGGAATCTGTAACAGCTGAAAAAAGAAAGTAATCGTACTTTGCCGAAGTCAAAATCGACATGACCGATTTTCATATATTATATATATATTTTTTCCACGGCATGCTTTAACAATTTGTATTTGTTTTGATATTTCGGGGGTGTTATTTTTCTTATTCTTTTCAGTTCAAATTTAAAATGAATATCCGGCTTTTGACAATGGTTGATAGCAAGTTAATGATAAGGTTAAAGCTATACAATATGTCCTCTATGTATTATTAAATTGTCCTGAATATTATCTTATTTTATTGAAAAGTAGTATTTGAACAGAATTTAGTCTTTAGAATATCTTTTATAACATTTGTTTTAGATATAGATGTTTTTAACTGAGCCAAAGTAATAAGAGAAATAGACTGCTGCTGATTATCATTTATAAGAGTATGGTCATTCTCTTACAACACATTACGATTTGAAAAGCGAAAGTCATATTAGTATAGATTTATTATATTAACAACACGTTTTAAAGCAACACTAGGGCTATTTCGTAACGGACCTCATAATTTTGAAATGCGGTCAAATGACGAGAACGTCACCTGAGCTGTCAATCACTTTCCAAGCTTCCACATCACAACAGCGGGAGGACGTTTGGTCCCGAGGAATTTAACGCGCACTGGACTCACTTACAAGCCGATTCTTTGGCGGAATCGGGTTTGGAACCTGAAATTCTCAGGTTCCAAAGCCGAGACCTTACCATCAGGTCACCAGGACTCACGTAATAGGTATTATGTGTTATAGCTAGATATATTTTAATAGGTTGATACTATAAAATCTCAAGAATGAAAAGGTGTTTAAAACGCTTAAATGAAATTTAGCATATTTTACTGTTCGAGTTCATATCTGAATAAAACAAACGCTAAGAGAATGAATGTTTTACAATAAAGTAGGATAGGAAAGAAAGAAATCTATTTAAGTATAAAATTTATACATTTTTAAAAAAAATTTTGCTTATAATAAATGTTTCGAACAAAAAAAATGTATTCGCTTCCAACAAATTTTCTGTCTAATATCTTAAATGTAATTGCTTTACTTACCGAGTTAAAATTTTTCCTCTTGTGAATAAAATGTAGCATTTTCAGTAAGTAGCATCTTAATTGTTTTAATATCGAATTAATAAAAATTTCAAAAAATAATTGTCTTTTTTTCTAAATATATATTATGATGAAAGGTAATGTAGGCCATTGTTTTATTAAAAATTAATTGTTGTGACCAGATTTGCTAGGAGCTAAAATCCTTTCTGGTTTAATACTTTTAGCATAAAAACTATTGTTTTTAAAACAAAATATTATGAGAGAGTGGTGGATTACGCAAACCTAAAATATTTATAATAGTAAATTTAATAATGCTTTTATACAGTTCAACATTTGTATTCACATTAATATTTATTAAGTAAATCTATGAGCTGAGAACAATCCTGTTGTTGTTTTGACTTATGGCACGTTACAAGCGCGCTGACGAACTGTCAGCGATTTAAGCAGAGTGTGCAGTAGCTTCTGAGGGCAAAGGCTCCTGAGCACCCGAGGGCAGAAGTCTGACTTATAGCTCATATGAAGATGACACACACAACACCTTTTCACAGGAGGCTCTTTCACGCACCTCACAGATAGAACATAGGGTAAAGAACAACCTTGTCATAACCAGGACTCTAACCAGATCACAGGAAAAACGCTCTACCCCTAGGCCAGGTCGCCGGCGAGAACAATCCCCCCCTTTTTTTTGTCCTACCAATTTACTTTAAAAAAATGAATCTTCTAAAAAAATTATTTGAGCGTTATTAACTTGTAAGACGGGGAATACCGCATACTGAATGCGAGAGTTCTGCGCATGTGACTTTTTGCTTAAATTTGGCGAATAAGAAGTACAAATATTGCTATTTTTTAAAACTTCATATTTAGAAACAGAAATGTAAAAAATAATGTCATTTTGGAGTCCAACAGATTAAAACGAACATTATTTTATGAATTTAAAATAACGAAATCAAAATTCCAACTGTTTTAATAACAAATAATTTAAATATTATGTAAAATAATGTATAGTATTTAAACAACGTGTAATAAAAAAAGGAACGTAAGGATCTTAGAAATGACAATGCTCTAATGGTTAATCTTTGGAGTGTCGTTTTTGGAGATTTATAAACATGTATTACAAGTGTGATCGTTATAAGTTATGTAGCATATTAATACTTATATTAATACCTGTTAAATAGTGTTTCGAGTCTAATTTCCAAGCATCTATAAAATAAATAAGGCACTCATTAAGTGAAGTATTTTTATTAAGGAATAATATTGCACACTTAATTTGATGCAGGATAATAAGCGTACCAGATGTCAGATTGCACGGAGTTATCCGACAAAGAATCATTTCATTCAATACGCCTTGTTCAGATTAAAATTCCCTAAATTAATTTTAAAAATGTCTACTCTATTGAAAAGGTGGAGGGACTTAAAATATTTTCAGGTGAAAATTGCTATTATTGCTTACAAAAGGAGTTTTACCTTAAAAATTTGAGGCCGGTAATTATAAGAAAATAGACAATTCTTTTCAATATCCGAAAATACTCTAATAAAAACAAAAAATTGAAAGAAGAGGGTTATTTTAACGCATATACCTTTCATATGTAGGCAGGTGGCTAATAATCTTTTCCCGCTCTTTTTACAACCAAAAACAGCTGCGCACGCATTTGCAACTCCGTGGAATTTTTCGGCTTTCCTCAACAATATATAAAGCCCTTTTATCGTTTTAGATCTTTATCGTTTGCACTTAATAAAATAGTAGAATATCAGTTGAACCAGACGATTTTTACAACTACCTGTAGCTAATTTTCTCTTGCCCCAAAAAATGAATTGTTGTTTCTTGAAATAAGAGCTCTCTCACTGTCGAAAATGTGGAGGGAGCGTTTTTTAAAAATGCTCTATGAACTATATTTGCGAAGATAGAAACTGGTAAGTTACATAGATTTGATTAAATTTTCATTTTTAAGATTTCTGATAAGTTTGGTATGGAGTCATTTGAATAATTATTTTATTCCTTATGCAATTACAATTCTTGTATGCTATAGTTTTTCCTAAAATATTTAGCTCCTTTTTATTAATGTTATGTCAACACAATAGATTTATGAGTAATAAGAATGAATATAATGAAAAATGTCAAATTATTATTTTAAGCAGAAATATGAGGGAAATTAGGCATTATTCTCTGGTACTTTAATCTCGGGTTAACATAAGACTGGAAAAAAAAACCGCCACCTATAATTTGAAATTGGAATTAAAATTGTTATTTTTGAAATGTTTTTTAAATTAAATATACTATACCTTTTGCCTTCATTGTTCATAAGTGAATAATTTTTTCACTCACTTAATTCGCTCTGAGAATCAAATTCAGTCAAAACGTAATAAACTTTCTTAATTTTTAAAAGAAAGTATTGAGTAAATTATTGGTATGAATAAATTCGTTTGCTCCATTTTTTCTGTATTCATTGTTTATTAAAATTGCCTATTTATTGAAATTATACATACATTCAAAACTTATTAATAATCAGTGAAATACTTTCAAGTTGCAAAATAATTTTTTTACTGAAATTTTTAATTTAAAAGTTACTTTTTCTCGCTACACTCATTGCTAAATCAAATTTGTAACATTTTTCAAAGAATCTAATCTAATTTTTATCTAATCTAAATTCTGAAATTTGAATAATAATTTAACTTTTAAAACTTTTTTTAAAAGAAAATTCTTATACATTTTTAGATATTGCACTCGTTTCCATGCTTTTCATCGAAAATATTAAATCTATTTATTTATGAAAGGCTTTAATTAGAAATGAATTTAAAAAAAATATTCTAAAAATTAAAGAACGCTTACTGTATTATCGAATTTTGACAGTGTGGAACTGTGAGTGCGAAAACCAATTTTATATATTTTTAGAGAATGTTTGAACGAATAACACACAGACAAAACCGCAGTTATCATTTATTATAAAAGGCATTTTTATGCAGAAATACAATTAGAAGTTGAGGAACGAACACTTTGTTTTAATTTAGAGTGTTCTTTATTGTTTATTTTATATGTATTCTTAGAATTACTATCTACTTTTGATTCTTTTTAATTCTTAGAAGTTTAGTTCTTTTAAATAACTAAATGAATTAAATTTTCAGCAGTAGCTTGTAAAGAAAGGGCTGGGGGATACAGCCCTTTTTTTTGTGTGTTAACAGGCACACTTCCAACTCCATCGAAAGGACCAGACTGTTTCTAAAAAAAAGAAAAGAAATTCCTCTTTAAAATCGAAAGTCTTTTCATTACGCGAAGTCAATTGACAGAGCACGAATTGCCCGGTCAGCTGTGTTGAAACACTTGTTAAACAAAACCCATAATCATGCGAATTAGTCAGATGTCTAACTGATAAAAAGAAGAGCATCTGATACATCACATGTAATGTTTATTTCTTTTTCCAGTTAACGATCGCATAAAAAAACATGATTTGTTTCAAATAGCGCGGCAGGTGATCCGATTAGATCAAAACTATTGCGCAATGCGTCCAATTGTAAATTATAGTTCGTGTAGGCCATCTCAAATATCTTTGACCCACTTTAACTCTTTAATTTATTTGCTAGTAAAAGTGAGTAGACCCACTTCACATAATTCCAATTAAGTAATTTAAATATTCTCTATCTAGTTTATTTCTTTCATAAGCGAACTTTGAATCTGCTATGATGTGGAGCTGAAATTTGCTCCCAATAAAAACGAATGCATCTAGCAAAAATTTAACAAGATCTCAGTTATTTTCTTACCGTCATTCGTATGATGTTCAGATTCCTCAAGTTCAAATGAATTTTTCCAATAATTAAAAAATTTTAATAATTAATAGAGAAAAAAACTGAGTAGAGAATACGATGGGAAACGTCAGAATTAAAAACAAATACTTTATGTCTATTTGCCAAAATAGTGCATTCAGAATTTTTTTTCACAGCCTGCTAAAATAGTTCCTTTCTTGAGCAGCTGTGGAACAAAAAATGACCAATGCAACTTCACGTTTTATTTTCTTGCATACATTGTATAGAGAAAGTATTGTAATCGTCAAAAACTTCGAACTCGAGATTTTGACGAATATCCACGTTTTGGACACCCTTGAGTTCGAAAAACACAGTTTTGGAACATATCTATCTGCCTATCTTTGACAAAGATAACTCAAAAACAATTTGAGCAAGATTTGGTGTACGGTATGTACATCAAATTTTGATCAAACGCAGTTCAGAGGAAGACTGTCTGTCCGGCTGTTGCAATATAAATTAACGGGATATTACAAAATGAAAAGATTTAGATGGATAAATTTCGGAACACAGATTTAACATCTATTGTGTAGCCACCTATCAAATCTATACAAGTCAACCAACTGACTCTCCAACCCGCCACGAAGGCACACGGATTTAAACTATAAGGCTGAATGACCGGACCGCCGCAACAGCAACACTGGCGGGAACTGTGGTTGACTCCTAAGGGCCGTCACCGTCCACGGTACAACCCTCCCCGAAGGAAATACGTTCCGTCATCGATGGGAGGAATCAGATCCCCCACCTATTTGTGTACTCTCCAGGGTGGCGAGATCCAACCACTATGCCGGAAGCATCTCATCCTCATTTCGAGGTGCCTCCTCCCCGAGGGTTATCAAATCTATATAAATCCAACAGGCGGTGACCGTCTGTAGATTTGTAATTTCAGAAATATGTAAATGCGATAACCAAAAATTGCAATGACTTAACTATATGTCAAATATGGTATCTGATTTGATGACTACAAATGTATTTCTGTGTCAAGTTTTCGTTTTAATCGGTTGAGAAAAGCGGATCGAAAATACAAATTCTATTTTCGGATACTATTAACCGCATCCCACAGATTCATTTCCATGAAAATCCGCTAAGGATTACATGAGGGATTCAGTTAAAACACTAAATCCATGCCAAAAGCTCATATTTCGTCTCAATTCGGCCATTTTCGCCTCAATGTCATACAAAGCGCTCTCTGGGATAACACATTTTTTTTTAATAAAAAATTTGCGAGAGTTTTGTGGAGAACCACTTCCGCTGGTTCTTCACGGAATATACTGATGCTGGAATTGTAATTTTCTGTCCCTCTCATCTTCCTTCACGTATAGAACGTTTCAGATGCTATTCCATTAAATTATTCACCTGCCTTTTTTCTTCCCTTAAAAATTACACTGTTTTATTTCCTAGTCACGACATGCTCGATTGCTAATGAGGTAAATGAGTGCATTTACAGGCTTTCGAAAAATATGACAAAAATTTAAAAAAAAGAAAATATCTTTTTTTCCAGTTATGGTCTACTTAAATTATTATTTTTTTAATTTTATCATAATATAAAAGGATAAGCAATATTATACCAAAACTGTGATAATGCAATTTAGTCAGTATAATAATATAATGGCCCTTACACAAAATAATAATAAAAAGGGATCCGCCAAGGCCAACTAACCAACAAAAACTATGCCTCTTTCAGGTTTCATTTTTGATTTGAGTTTTACATATGATTTTATGGCGATTATAATTTTAAACAATTTTTAAACATTTTAAATTTTATCCATGAATTACCATCGCTGCTGCAAAAGATCATGAAAATTAAATGTTTGTTAAAATATTACAAACAATCATGAAAATGAAATGTTCTTAAAAGTATGAGATTGCCCCAGATTGAATTCGATTTCATATTTGCTCTTAATTTTTGATTTATTTACCCTCATTAAAATGTATCAATCAATAATTTCATGGAATATCTGCAATGTTTCTGATATATTTAAAATTATTGACACCCATATGTTAAAAAAGAAGTGCTCCCGATTTCGAAACAGGGAACTGTGTTTGTAATATACATTTTGTTGCAGGAAAACGGTTTAATTGTTTGTTCTAACTAATAGGCATTTTTTGCAATTCTTTATTTGTACATGCCCATCTATGCATGAATGCTTCTCTCTGTTATTATATTGCATCTTAAGAACTTCATGAGGGGACAGACCTTCTCAATTCACTATAATGAAGTCAATGAATAGCGTCGCAGTCACAAGTCAAACTGCGCGTGTTATCAGTTTAATTCCAAATTGCCTTTCTGAACTGTAAAGTCACGTTTTCGAAAGATGCGCATTGAAACTTAATATTAATACCAATGCGGGTTTGGTGCTCATCACGTGAATATGAATTGACATCTTTTCACCGTAAATTTGTTGTTTGTTCAAAGATTTCTTAAGAAATAAATGCAAATAAGAACTGCATTGAACTCTTGTTTAAAATGTCTTATAATCAACTCCAGTGATGATTTTCACCTAATAGCGACCTATGCAAGACATTTGCATTGTACAGCTGTGAATCTGATATTCGTTTCATTACATTATAATTATCAAATGCATTAAAATGCGCACAAATTGTTTCATTTCTTTTCCCTTTGATTCGATCTCATTTAATGCAGGGTCAAACGAATTAGACCTCTCTCACTATCAGGACCTGAGTCACGCATTCGCGCTGACTGAGCACACGAGTTTTCTCGTATCTCATGGCGGAAGAGAGATTTAGGCACTTACAGATTAGATTAAATAAAGTGAACAAACGGAATTTCCAAATGCATATCGCTTCTAGCCATTCGTAAGTAATTTCCTGGGAAAAAAATATTTTCTAATCATCTTAAACCTTAATGTTCTGTAACCGTGTCCGTCACTGCGGAGACGCATAATGAGAAATCTAATCAGTAGAGTGGGGGCGTGCTGACCACTCCTTAGAATTCCCGGGGTTGATTTCTCTCTCCTCTTTCTCATCTCGGATCGCCGGAGGAACGGTTCCGACTCTTTGCTGCGGGCAAGCCCATTGTTTACGCCTTTCCCAAGCGATCTGGCCTAGAAACAAGAACGTAACGAGCTTTTGTTCGCAAAAAAGGAGCTTTAGCAACGTTCTCAACGCACTGGGTTGGGTCGATTAAGAATGTCTGACCTCTCGCCGCTGCTGTCGCTACAAGAGATACTTTCTTTAACTCTGTGTTGCAGCGTCAATGATTATTGCGAATTTCTCTTTGTAAATAGCATTACGTAAAAAAAATGGAAATAAATGGTCCTTGCGCTGTAAGTAAGAACAATAATACATGGATAAAATAAAAAAAAAAGAGAGAGAGAATGCAGATTCATGAAGAAATCTTCCTTCCCTTTGAGGAAGCAGGAGAATAGTGAATTTCGGAGACACATACATCAAAACAGGGACTAACATTACGAGATAAAGTGATGATATTGTCATGAAACTGTGGCTCGTCACCATTATATGTTAGCATTTGTCTGGATATCGAATGTGGACATTTGCAGCCTCATTTTGAAAATTTCGAAGACACATACATAAAAACAGGGGCTAACATTACAAGAGAAAGTGATGGTATTGTCATGAAACTGTGGCTCGTCACCATTATATGTGTAGCATTTGTCTGGATATCGAATGTGGACATTTGCAACCTCATTTTGAAAATTTCGAAGACACATACATAAAAACAGGGGCTAACATTACAAGAGAAAGTGATGGTATTGTCATGAAACTGTGGCTCGTCACCATTATATGTGTAGCATTTGTCTGGATATCGAATGTGGACATTTGCAACCTCATTTTAAAAATTTCGAAGAAACATACATAAAAACAGGGGCTAACATTACAAGAGAAAGTGATGATATTGTCTTGAAACTGTGGCTCGTCACCATTATTTGTTACCATTTGTCTGGATATCGAATGTGGACATTTGCAAACTTATTTTGAAAATTTCGAAGACACATACAAAAAAAAAGGGACTAACATTACGAGAGAAAGTGATGGTATTGTCATGAAACTGTGGCTCGTCACCATTATATGTGTAGCATTTGTCTGGATATCGAATGTGGACATTTGCAACTTCATTTTGAAAATTTCGAAGACACATACATAAAAACAGGGACTAACATTACGAGAGAAAGTGATGGTATTGTCATGAAACTGTGGCTCGTCACCATTATATGTTAGCATTTGTCTGGATATCGAATGTGGACATTTGTAACCTCATTTTGAAAATTTCGAAGACACATACATAAAAATAGGGGCTAACATTACAAGAGAAAGTGATGATATTGTCATGAAACTGCGGCTCGTCACCATTATATGTGTAGCATTTGTCTGGATATCGAATGTGGATATTTTCAACCTCATTTTGAAAATTTCGAAGACACATACATAAAAACAGGGGCTAACATTACAAGAGAAAGTGATGATATTGTCATGAAACTGCGGCTCGTCACCATTATATGCGTAGCATTTGTCTGGATATCGAATGTGGACATTTGCAACTTCATTTTGAAAATGTCGAAGACACATACATAAAAACAGGGGCTAACATTACAAGAGAAAGTGATGATATTGTCTTGAAACTGTGGCTCGTCACCATTATATGTTAGCATTTGTCTGGATATCGAATGTGGACATTTGCAACCTCATTTTGAAAATTTCGAAGACACATACATAAAAACAGGGGCTAACATTACGAGAGAAAGTGATGATATTGTCATGAAACTTTGGCTCGTCACCATTATATGTGTAGCATTTGTCTGGATATCGAATGTGGACATTTGCAACCTCATTTTGAAAATTTTGAAAACTACTGTTGAGTAAAAATCTAACATAATTTCAAATAATTCAAAATATTAATCTTCACACACACATGCATGCGTAGCAGCATTGTAAGTGTAAATGTTGCTGGGGGTGGGGTTATGCTGCTGCGCGGGCAATAATGGTTTCCGATTCCCCTCCCGTCGTATTTGACTTTAAATGAAGAACTAAAATATTTTGGCTTCCTGGCAGTTCTGAGATTTATACTTTAGACATCTATACCACAATGACTTGTTGGGTGAAACATACTACCCAAATATTTTTTAATTCTTATAAGCGATTGTTTTTTTTACTTGCATTTAACACTTTTTCTGTTGGTATTTAACGTTTCTCTTATTTATATTTATACATTACATCTGATTTTGAAATTTGCTTGAATCATAAAATTTATTTCTTATAATTTAAAAATCTAAAATGCCCTCTTATTTTCATTGAAAAATATTTTATTAGGTTTTATCTTTATACCTGTGCATCATATTGTAATTAATGTCTTTTAAAATAGCCTTATGGTTTAAATCCACGTGCCTTCGTGGCGGGTCGGAGAGTCAGTTGGTTTACTTACTATACTTTGAAGCAGACAATTCTCATGCGTGAAAATAAAAATCTAAGTAATAGTGGCTTCTACGGCCTTGCAGAAGATCCGCAATTTTGTTTTGGAGAAGGGGAATAACACTTTTTTTAGAGAGTATAAGAGAAAATTTTGGGGAAATCACTCTTACTGTTCTCTTATACGGAAACAATTCCTACAAGAGACAACATTGCAATCGTCAAAAAATGGCACCTTGAGATTTTCCTGAATCTCTATTTTTCATACATCTCCGAGTCAAGAAAACACGTTTTTGAAATATACTTAATAATCTATCTCAGAAAACGATGAGTTGAAATTTAAACGAGCTGCAGATATAAAATCTGGTATATGGCTTTTTCATCAAATTTTTAAATTTTTGTCAAACTGTGGTGAAAATCCGTCTGTGGGAAGTCTGTCCTCGTTGTGATGTAAGTCATAATCCAAATCTCTCGCAGACATAATCAGAAATGTTAAAGATAAGGTAGATAAAATCAAGTAAACAGATTTATCATTTGAATTGTTAATATTATCAAATTCTGGACTTGATCCTGCAAAGTTTGAATGTCTGGGGTTTTGTATATTCCCCTGTTAGTTTATATATATTATTAATAGAAAATTCTTCCCTTGGATGTAAAGTGAAAGTCCAACAGGCTGTATAATGGATAGCGATGGTTTATTCTTTATGGATACACTTTAGCAAAGCATAGCCGGAGTACGCTGAAGAATAGCATCTGCAATAAATAGCAGCACACAAACAACAAATAATTGTTAAACAACTGCAACAGCGCAAAACGCCTAAAAAGGGCACGTTTGATAGACTTTGCTTTACTACTCGCTTTAGCTCAACTCCACTGACTACAACCTACTCATTACTTGATTCGACAACTCAGGGTTTTATTACGTAGGTGACAGGGTATTAAATATTCGAGAGCAAACGCTTTTATTGCAGTCCTAATGGAGTTATCGCCAAGATTCTCAAATATTCGGGTTCTTCACTTCTGTTTCTAAAATACCAAATTTATCGCCAAGTCATCAAATGATTGCCAAGTTTGTCGCCGAAACCGAGAATCATTGATTCCGCAGTCAATCAGTAACAACTATTACATCTGTAAAACTACCTTTCTCACCAGAGGATTTGCTCCGTAGGCAAACGATATCACAAATTCATGTCAATATGACTGTGAAAACTAGAAGACCCAATGACTTAGGTAAATGATATTTGGTTTGAGGTCTTATCGCCAAACTTGTATCAAATTGTATCTTGTCGCTAACCTTGTATCTGGATGCGGCTAATAAAAAGCCCAAAATATATTTCATATCGTGTTAGAATATAAGGAAATCGGCGGGAGGAAACTCCTGTTAGTTTTAATTCCAAAAATTCAAAAAAAAAAAAAAAAAAAGAGTAACTCAAAAATAATACAGTAGAATTTAAATAATGCAGTAGAATGCAAATAATGCAGTAGAATTTAAATAATAATGCAGTAGAATTTAAATATTTTTTTAATAAATTAAAAATTACCTTGAACCTTGTTTGTTGAACAAATCTTTTGGGAATATTTATAGATGCTTACATGTGTATGGAATTAGTATTATATTGGTTTGAAATATCAGTAGACTCAGTAGATTATTGATGTGGGGTAGCAAGCACTCGGTTTAATTTAATTTAATTATGTTAACATCCCGATTTTTTTAAGCAATACTATTGCAATTTTGGGATGGACTTCTAAATTTTGAACCGTGGTCAGATTACGAGGACATATTTGAACTGGCACTCGCTCTTCTCTAAACTTCCGCACCATATCAGAACAATCACTTTTAGATATCGAATTTAAAATGGGACTAAAATCTTTTCTTACCTACCCTTTCCTAAAATCTTTTATGCATACCATTCCTCTGATGACTGCTTCGTTTAACATAACGGAAAAATATCTAAAAATTGAGGGCTCAAAAGCGATAAATCGCTAATTCTAATCGCTGCTTTTTGTGGCTTCAAAAACCCCAAAGCAATATCATGTTCTCGCATGATGATAATAATCCTGGATTCTCTCAAATCTTAAGAGACTTCATTTTTTAGAACTAGTCATTTTCTGATCATATATTCATATTTAATTTTCTTTTTTTTAAATAAATCACATTCACGCTAGTCTAAAAGAAACTTTAACTTGAAGTTTATTCATAAAGCAATATATTTTACTCAAATAAAAATTCAATTTAGCGAATTTGGAATATTATTAGTAAAATTTCAGTAGTTTCCATTGTGGAAGTATCCAAAAAGAATTATTTAATATATATGTCTATTTGCCCCAATTAAGAGGATAACAAATAATAAATAATCAAAATTAACTAGATTAGCAAGCATTTTTAGCACACTTCCAAAAATATTTAAGGTATTTTGGGTTACAATTTCTATAATTAAACATTCTTATAGAAAAAAAAAATGGATTCATATATTTCACTTAAATCTTGAGTCATGACTTTGTATCTTATTTGATATATCAAGGATGGTTAGTAACGTTTGTAAGACGAATCTCATCACCCAATTCTTTGTTTAAAAGGAGTCAATTTTTAGCTGTTTGGCCGAATAATAACTTTCAAAGTCGGAAATTCCTAGAGTTAAACATTTATATCTTGAGTATCATTTTTCTTATACTCCTTTATACTCGCCTTTCCTTATACTCCTTATACTTGAGTATCATTTTCCTTATATTCGATCCTTATACTCACTGTGTGAATTAAAGATTGTTACAATCTAAATGTAACACAGTACAGTATATAGAAAATGTTTCTTTTAAGATTAAATATATTTTGCGAATGAGACGAATGAGCTATCAGGGCAGATGAAGTATTATCATAGTATAACCATAATAAACTTTACAGACTCTATAAGAAGAAACTTAAAATGCTTGTAATGTCGAAATCACGTAGGGAAATTAAAAAAATTATTAATTTTCTTCAAGAAAACCTCAGTGAGAATGGTCAAAATAAATGATGATGTTTTATTTTAGAAACTTTATTGTTTCAGTAGTTCATTATTTTCCTTCTAAGCTTACTGAAACACTCGACTTTTATAGTATTTAATAAGTAGAATATATTTCAAACAAAATTAACAGAATGCTAAATAGTTTAACAATAATGTGAAGCACTAAAATCAAATACCAACAATCACAACTCTGTTTTCTCTTAACAAACTAATAGGTTCTAAAAAGATACAACTCTTTTAAAATGAGCAATCAATCGTAAACAATTTCATTTTGTTCAACCCCCCTCTCATTTTTTAGTATTTAAATGCGCTTGTTCCATAAATGCTTCAAAAAGTTATGTGATCAAGATAACCGAGAAAACGCTGTAGTGAGCATTATGGAAGCTAAATAGCGAAATGAAGCATTAATCACTAACTCACTTTAAGCTCGCATTTTTTGAGAGAATAGTATAAGAGAGAAAGAAAGTTATGAGCATGAACCTAACGGAACAATGTGACACTGACTAGGTGTCTATTGGTTCATTAAGAAGAAGTAAATGAATTACACATTTATTTTAAATTTCTTTTTACATCGCACCTGCGATCTGGTTTACGAAACCGTTCTGTTATCGGCAATTAGTTTGGTTTAGTTTAGTTATATTAATATCCCGTGACGAGGACGACATCTGAGCTGGCACCCCCTTCTCCACGCTACGCCACATCAGCTGGAGAACGATTGGCATGACGGATTAACGTACAACAGATCCCCTTACAAGACGGTTCTTCGGTGGAATCGGGTCTCGAACCTGAAACCCTACGTCTCACAAGCCGAGACCTTACCACCAGGCCACCGCGGCCCTTTGTTATCGGCAAACAAAACACCGTTTTGCTTGTTTTCAGTGGTAAAGAAAACACAGCAATTCTACTGAACATATTGGAGAGAGAAATAATTAAAGCGCACCCAACAAGGCAGTTTTTTAGACATCCAATTGCTTGATAAACAGTTGAAAATGTCGCCAAAATCATGTTTTTTTTTTCTTTATGAGTAAGACTAAGTAATAAATATTGTTACAAACCTGTAATTCGGCTTCCCAGCATAGTTTGTTTCATTATCAGAAAGACTGTTTGAAAGTCATCGGATTGGACGGAGTCCGTGTGTCGCGTCGGAGGTCCCAGAGCTTGGCAACAAACTTGGCGACCATTTGGCGCCAAAATAGATTATACCCGAAACATCGAGAATTTTCCCGATCCGCCCAGTAGGAACCGAGATACGCCTCGAACGTTCCTGATTGGTTGAGAGGCTTCTAGCCCCGCCTCCTGAGACCTATAAAAGGGGCTGCAGCTGCCAGACAGAGTAGTCAGTAGTAGTCGTAAGAGTCGTCGAAGTCAGAGTGGTCGAAGAAGAGTAGTCGGAAGCGACAGAGCGGAGTAGTCGACGGTGAAGAACTGGTCTTCCAGGGATTAGCAGAGCAGTGACGGAATCAAGCTGGTGCTGAACTAAGCTGTGCGCTACTGTCTGCAGTAGAGTTTTGTTGTGTCTCGCGTCTGAAGATAATTGTCTTTTCTGTGCTGTATATAGTTGTCGTCTTTGTGCTGTCCTGTGTGTCTTCTTGTAAATAAACGTCGTTGTTTCTTTTCTACTGCCGCCTGCTGATTGAGCGTTCTCCACACCATATAACTTCCACTATCCAAACGAATCCAGGGAAAATTTCGTAACAATATTAATGATTCAGATGAGGGAAAAGTGTTGAAGAAAATCCATCAACAGACTTCGAAATGGATCAAGCACATGGTATTTTGAAACTTAACGCAGCGTCATTCAACAGCACAACTGTTAAACAATAATTGTTGACAAAGAAAAATTAAAGAATTTTTTAATTGTTATTTTTGTAAAAAATTATAGAAGTTAGCCATGAAGTTAGCCTTTTTACTTCTTTTTTCTTGGCGTGATAAAAGCGTAAAATTTAGCTGATTTTAAAGAATTCCATTATTGTTATCAGTTCGTCAGTCTGAAGCCCCGAAGTGATCATATTAAACGACAACTGTTTTGCCGTGACCATGTTATATTGCGAAAGAGTTTTCTTTCATTATATTGAATCATTATTCATTAATTGTCTCCTTACATCCTATCCTTTGTCTCCTTATATAAATGCATTTATTTTCCTTGAAAGTCCCTAGATCCAAAAAAAAAAAAAAAAATACCATGTGGCAACAATGGGCATGTGGTAAGATCTCGTTCTAGTAAGTTCCAAGTCATAAGTTCCAGGTTCAAAACTCGATTCCATTAAATAACCGTCGTGTATGTAGGAATAAAGTAGGGTAAATCTAGCGGCGTCAAGGATCAAAGCTCTCCCCAAGGGGTGATATGGAAGGGGAGTGACAGGTCAGGTATTATTCTTGCTATTCAAACATAGGTGACAATTACAAAGTCTATCTTAAAATATTCCTCGCGTTGATTCAAAGCAGGACATTAATAAAACTAAACAAGCCATCAAAATACTTTTAGTGAAATGATTTCATTTCATTAAATATCATCAATTGTAGTAATTTCCGGGTTTTCATTATCTTTTTTAGGAATCTTAAAAGCGGAAGGTAACTTTCACATTTAGTTTAGTTCAGTTATATTAAGTCCTGTTTTAAAGCAACTTCAGGGTTATTAAGGGAAGAACTTTATAATTTTTAACCTTGTTCATATGAGGACGACACTTGGACTAGATTTGGACCCTCTCTCCAAACTATTGCACCACACCAGTGAGAGGACGTTTGATTTATTACATCAAATTTAGCTTGCACCAAGCCCGCGTACACGACGCATCAAGTGCATTTAGTGGAGTCAGGTTTCGAACCCGGAATACTTCATCTTCGAAGTTAATTTTCCCATCTTTATATATGTATAAATATGGGAATGTATCTGAAATATATCATAATCTTTATATATGAAATACCATATCATATATTAATACATGAAACACCATGATTAAAAGACAGAGAAAGTAGCTTCTTAAATATTATCTCATTTAAAAATTTCCTTTTCTTTCTGTTGTCCGATATCCTCACGTTGTCGTTCGGTATTCTGAATATTACATCATTAAGACACGCAAAAATATTATACAACTTGTGCTATTAAGGCTTTCAGCTAGAGAAGCATATACATCTGGCTTCAGTGTATTAAAGTACCCTTATTTGGATGATAAATAGCTCGTTTCTTTGCGATACCCCCTTTCAGATAAACATAATGCATAACACATTATCTGCTCCCCGATTTCAGTAGTTACAAACAGATCCATTGTGCGTACCTTTCAAAAAAGTTGGCCTAGAAAGTGGAACGTAACGAACCTTTGTTCGGAACTCTTTCTACAGAGTTCTCAAACGCTCTGGGTTGGGTTGATCAGAAATACCTGACCTCCTCTTGAAAGGGGCTCCCCACGCCTCCGCAACTCAACCCCTTACCTCCCCACCCAACCGCACCCACAAACGCTCATATTACACGGAATTCTGCCTAAAAAACGTAAAAATTTTGTAGGGAAAACAAAAATCTGATACAGTTGTTTTCATCATATGAAGTTGAGGGCGTAGCCATAAGCCGTTTTTCCTCCCCTCTCAGTTTCCAATGAGAATTAAAATTTTTTGTGAGACGTATGGCATTTAAGAATTTTGTAGACCTAAAAGAATACGTCATTAAACTTTAAGATATGAATATTGTCAGCAGTAATTCAAACTGTTAAACGAGAGTTGCTAATTTACGGTGAAAGTTTTCCGAATGAAAGCTGTGGATTGTATTATCATAGCTGATTGTATTTGTGGCATATTGAGGGGATGGTTAGCGGAGTAATATTACCATGAGTATTAAGCTAGAAGGATATTAAGCTTAGAAGGAGGTATGAATAACTTAGAAGGAGGTCAATTTTTGAACCAAATATCAAGAAAGAGAGATAAAAAATACATTGTAATAGTTCTATTAACCATTACTATGATACTGATAATAACCTGGGTGGAGAAGGGGGGGGGGGGTCATATTACGCGCCTAAAACTAACAACATCTGACTAAGATTTAGTTTTAAAAATTAACTAACGATACATTGTGTATGAAACTTATTTAAAATAAAAAAAAAAAGAAATTTAATTACTTAGAATTCTTTCTACATGCCGGTGAAACACTTACCGTTAGCGTAATGAGATTTTATTTATGATTTTATTATGAGATCTACATTTATTCGCATTGTTATTCCGGGATTACCCTCACCCAGTTATAAGATGGTAGAGCATGCGTAGAAAGAGACTGATTTATGTTTGACTCAATTTCATAAGATAGATTCAGGCATTATATGCTTGGCTATAAATTGCAGTTTTAGTGTCCCTGAATGTTTCTTGTTTCACTGCGTATCGTATTAAAATGATGTATATTTACACAAAGAAACATGATAAAATTTTTAAAAAAAGGTCAACATACCTAAATTTGGAAAACTATAGAAAAGAAAGGGCAAATAAAATGAAAAAAAAACAAAAAAAAACCTCGAATCAGAAACAACAAAGAGCAAAAAATGTTGGAATTAATCTATGATAAGTGATCAGTTTTTTCCATGACAAAATAGCCGCCAAATTATACAAACGCATGTGCAATAAGAAAAAACTACAATACAGCGGCATATTGTTGTTCTTTCGGGACAATTACTTGCCATCTACCGAACTGTATTTTTTAATCTTTCTACGCAGACGCTGCTTACTGGCCGTCTTATGACTGGTCGAGTGTAAACCTGGGATTAACTTGAGTTCTCAGTAACTACCTCTTGACATGTTTAATGTTAGTTATTCCATAAACATTAAAGTGAGTTCGTAGTAAATAGTATTCTCTTGACATATTTAATATCAATAGTTCCATAAAGAATGTTAACTTGAATTCATAGTAAGAAATCTCTTGACATGTTTGATGTCAATTATTCCACAAATATTGTTAACTTGAGTTCGCAGTAACTATCCTCTTGACATGCTTAATGTTAGTTATTCCATAAAGATTGTTAACTTAATTTCACGGTAACTAACATGTTTGATGTCAGTTATTTCATTTAGTTTTTAACTTGAGTTCGCAGTAAAACCCCTTTTTGACATGTTTGATGTCAGTTATTCCATAATTTGAGTTCGCAGTAACTATTCTCTTGGCATGTTTGAAGTCGATTATTCCATAAAGATACGTGAGTAGCTACTGCGAGAGTAGTTGCTTAACATCCTTGACTTCAGTTATTCCATGAAGTTCGATTAGAAAACTGTGGTTTCTTGAAAACAGTGACTAAGTTTCAGCCCCAGTTGATCAAGCATTTCAGAAGCATATTTGTGTTCCAGATGCATCCTTGTATTAGTGGAGTCAAAACTCCTTCTGGTGACGTGATATGGAAGTTTGATTTAAATATTTGTTGTAATATTGTTCGTTATCGTTCTCAGTAAATATTGTTCAAAATGACAATATTTGCTCCAAATAAATTCCTGTGATTTCAATTCAAATGATAAACTCTTAGAGTTTTTACGAGGTGACAATGCAGGCATATTCTGATCCAATCTTCCTTGTGAAAGAACGCAGATTTTAATCTAAATCACACTGTAGCCATGAACTTTTTTTAAAATGTAAAACCTTTTTTCTTTTGCAAAGCAGTGAGTGGCGAAGTATGTTTTTTATGCGTCTCTGGGTTGTAGAAATATCTTAATGAAATTTAACATCTGCT
Source organism: Argiope aurantia (assembly GCA_026543865.1). NCBI lineage: Eukaryota > Metazoa > Arthropoda > Arachnida > Araneae > Araneidae > Argiope > Argiope aurantia. The sequence goes on from JAPMOR010005465.1 coordinate 29,270, forward strand.
TTTCAACACAATGGGATAGCATTTATGAATATGTTGCGGGATCTTAGGCATTCATCTTCTTTCCTAATGGTATGGTTGGGCCGCGGCGGCCTTGTGGTAAGGTATCGGCTTAACAGCCGTAGGGTTTCAGGTTCGAGACCCGATTCCACCGAAGAATCGTCGTGTAAGGGGGTCTGTTGCACTTTAAATCTGTCATACCAAACGTCCTCCCGCTGGTGTGGTCAAGGCGAGGAGAAGGGGGCGCCAGCTCAGGTGTCGTCTCCGTCATCTGACCGAGGTTCAGAATTACGAGGTCCGTCCCAAAATAGCTCTAGTGTTGCTTTAAAACGAAACGTTAATATAACTGAACAATGGCATGTAATGAACAACTGAATAATGGTATGGTTGAATAGATATAATATCGTTTCATGCCTCCGTGGTTAAAACTTTGTAAATTTTGATAAACAGATACCAATTCTTCTTTTACTCGCAGCCATCGCACCTTTAAGAGGGCCCCGGTGACCTGGTGGTAAAGTTTCGGCTTCCGAACCGAAAGGTTTCAGGTTTGAGACCCGATACCACCGAAGAACCGTCGAGTAAACGAGCCTGATGAATGCTAAATCCGTCGGGGCCAAACGTCCTCCCACTGGTGTGGCCTGAAAGATTGGGATTCCAGCGCAGTTGCCGTCCTCGTCATCTGACCGCAATTCAAAATGACAAGGTCCTTTCCAAAATAGCCCTATTGTTGTTTTAAAACGACCTTCTTAAAAGTGCGATGGCTGCGAGTAAAATGACATTAATTCATCTCTGGGATCTGTATATGACTAGATTTAATTCTGAATGGAGTTCCAAAGACTGCAAGCTAACAGCATTGGCTTTTTATCTTTAGATAAAATCATCAAATCGGTATTGAACACTAACGGATGGAGCGCCCTGGCGGTGCATTATTCCAGAAATGAATCGCATTTTGACGGCTACATGAAATAATATCGCACGCAGCACGCCTTTTTTGTTTCCTTCCGAAAGATTCTCAATCAATGAATTTCAGCAACCATTCAATTCTTTTTATCTCTTGATATTTGTGCGGAGCAAAGAAGTCATGAATGGAGAGAAAGTAGCATTGCTTTGCGTTGGTGATTTAATAATAGATATTAGTTGTGCTAAGAACGTGTGATTACAATGGCGATAATGATAGTCCTCGGCTCCAGCGTAGAGAGCAAACGCCCTAACTGCAACCACGGCCCACGGAACGCGTTCCGTTGTTTGTGCTTTTATTTTTGCATACGACTGTTCCAGTGCCCTGCATTGAAAAAGTAAACAAGCACTCAATCGTACCATGCTGTTTAAACTTATCGAACGGTATTGATTTTTTAAAGAACTGAGATTTATTTTAAATCACTTCGTTCAAGAGTCTGTAATTATAAAATCATTTTATAGAGCAGACAGTCGAAAATGTTTTCCATTTGAGGTTATTGCATTATCTAAAATGTCTTTTCAAAACGATTACGACCACAATAAATGGGATGCAATATTCCATTGCCTAATTTTATTATGGATTGTTAATAACGATAACAGATCTTTAAATTTGCGTTATACCTCGGCAATATCTTTTCTGGAAGGGGGAAAAAAGACTTCATAAATTCAAGGAATAAATAGAAATAATAGCAAATGCTAGCATACTTTTTTTGTTAATGCTATTGCTATGTGATGTGAAGTATACAATGTTGCTGGGTGATGTGATATGGCTAAGGTGATTTGCTAGCATACTATAAAATAGATGATCCCTGAAATTACATTCCTTTAATTGCTAAGTATTCAAACACTAAAAAATAATTTAAGGTATTATTAATTTAAAATAGCTTCCAAAATATAAAATAATAATAGAAAAACGATGAATTATGCAGGTCTCCAATTATTGATAAAGGAAAAACATTTTTAAAACAGGGGGAAAAAATGCTAAATTTGAGAGAAAAATCATTTTGACCAAAGAAAGGGAGAAGAAAGAAGGGGAAAAAAACCCTAAGAGAAAAAATATATACCTTGTCTATACCTTTAGAGAACAGAATTTAGCAACAAAACTCATATTTAATTAAAAAAGATATCTTATCACTAACAGAAGAACTCTGTGATCAACCAAAAAATCTGAATATAATTTCTTCTTCTTTTTTTTTTCTTCTGAAAAATATATAAAGCTGTTACTCAGAATGAATTTCAATTTTAATATAATCAAGCTTAAAGGCACCTCCAAAATTGTGCACACACTATGAATGATTGAATCGTTGAAAACGTGATTATGATTTTGAAGAGGAATTAAAGGATTAATTCTGTTATCTATAGTTCAAGACGGGTAAACTTGATAATACGGGAAAGGTTAAGACGGTTGGTTTGCTGGTCAAGATGGTTTGTACACGAGGATGACAGATGAAATACATCCGTTTACATCGGGGCACAAAAGCAAAAGGGTTAGACATTTTCCCTCCAGTACTTTTTACTGAGTGATTCTTATAAAGAAAGGGAAACTTAGGTATCTTTGAAAGGAACGCCAATGGCATAAGGGACTTTTATCCTGCTCTTGAATCCTGCGAACGCGTGTTGGAAATAAATAAATAAAGAAGAGAGATTTGGATCAGAAAATTTTGAAATAAAATAATATGGGATAGTTAATTAAAAATACTAAATTAAAAGTGATTTAAAATAGATTAAGAGACATCATTATATATAAAAATATATATCTTTGTATTCAATATTTACCATCTGAATGCAATTATTTTGAACTTTTGTTAGTTTTTTAGATAAATAATTAAAAAAATACTGTTAGATTGAGTAATGAAAAGAATGGATAGAGTTTCCCATGAATAAATGCAGTATTTAGAAAGCATAAACCAATTCTTTCAAACGTTTGTCGGTGGCCTGGTGGTAAGGTCTCGGCTTCGGAACCGGAGGGTTTCAGGTTCGAGACCCGATTCCACCGAAGAACTGTCGTGTAAGGGGGTCTGTTTCGCATTAAATCCGTCCTGACCAAACGTCCTCCCGCTGGTGTGTTGTGGTGTGGAGAGGGGGGTGACAGCTCAGGTGTCGTCCTCGTCATCTGACCGCGGTTCAGAATTACGAGGTCCGTCCCAAAATATCCAAAGTGTTGCTTCAAACGGGACGTTAATGTAACTAAAACCAAAAAAAAAATATCAAACATTTGTCTCTCGGATTTATTTCACCCTTTTAACTTACGTTTTAATCAAGCAACGTGTTTCACCGTAAAATAAATTAGTTAAAGTTTTAAAAAAAGTCCTCTTTATCGATATCTTATTCATTGCTGTAGGCTTCATCCATAATATAATCATCTAAAGCCATCAATAACGCTGGGCGGAGTTGAAAACATTTCCAACCTTCTTAGCTGCATCATTATTGAATATGCGTCTCAACTTATGGTTTGGCATCAAGCAATCATACATTTTTTTAAAGCTATACGATCTATGGTTTACGAATAAAGATAAGCATGAATAAGAAAATTAGTAATGAAATCGCAAACCACAAATTTTATTTACATTATGTTGGATTGCTTTAGTTTAGTTTAGTTACGTTAACGTCCCGTTTTAAAGCAATTCTAGGGCGTTTTTGGGACGGATTTCATAATTTTGAAAGTTTTCAGATGATGAGGACGATATTTGAGCTGGCATACTCCTCTCCAAACCTCCACACCACACTATCAGGTTATGTTCGATTGCAAAAATGGTCAATGAATTGGATTCTGGACTTTTTTTTTTAATTTTATATTTAATCCGATTCATTATATTCTCCCCTAGTAGATAAGTTGAAGTTATTGCTAATGTTTTCTTATATATTTCTTTTACTTTGTATTCGGCATTGCATTTCTTTCTGTTAGTGGATCAGAATTTGTCGCAATCCAATTTTTCTGATAATGTTTGATTTGAGTGTTCGTGAGCAACATGCATACAGAAGATCCCATTACAAGAAAACAGAACTTCCAATGTTAACATAAATTTAAATCTAAAGTTTACAGCTAATAATATTTTTTTTATGATTTATTAAATACTCTACCAATGTGCATGGTATTTTGTACAACAACTTCCGTTAGTTAATCCGTGGCAATCAGATCTGAGATATTGTTTACAAGATAACAACCCATCTAGACAAGCATATATTCTAGTTAATTGTAAAAAAATCGATATTAAGAATAAAAATAATATATTGGTCAGTAAAAATTAATTATTGCTGATTAATTTTTTATTTACTCTTTTCTAATATCGCAAAGCTCTCTTTGTATGACCGGCCAACTTTAAGAATGGACAATCGGAATCTGATACCTGAAGCAAGATGAAAAAGAATTGATGAGAACGAACACAAGTTCTATCTTCAATTGAAATATCTAATATTTTGTGGCAATCCATCCCTTCCTGTTTCGTAAGGCAGGTCTTAACCCAGAATGAACGAACAGTTGTTCTCAATCATAACAACAAAATTTCCTAATCTTTCTTGGAATCAATTTGTTAGGGAAAAATATATATCCAGTTATATCTGAGTAAATCATATAATTTTCATATCATGATTAATAAACTTTGAATTGTAATAACGCTATTTAACCGTATTTCCGTTATTTTTCTTTAATATAAGGGCTTGTTTTGAGTTAGAGACTGCCTAAATTTTTCTTAAGAAATGAGTTTGTTTAAATGTGTCATTCGATTAATCTGTTTTATTAATTTTTTGCTTCCTTTTTTTATAGATTAGAAACAATACATTCGTCTAGCCTCATACAAGATTTCCCCTATTACTAAAATCAGGCTATCATTTAAACGGAAAGAATTTACTTCATTTTTACCTAATGATAGGCGTGTTGATAACAACAGGATCATATCCGCCACCCTGAACCCATGATTTTAAACATATTAACAAATAATAATTAAAAATGAATTAAATGCAATAACTGAAATATAGGATTTGTTTCCTTGAATCTGAATGGCTAATGAAATAAAAATATTTATCTTTTAATATAATATTAAATTTAATAACAGTTTATTCGCCCAAAACGCTAATTTTTCTAGTTGTTAAACTATTAATAAGAAGTAGTTTAGCAAGATTTCACCTTGTTATTTCACAAGACAGAAAAATGTGAATTAAATGAAATCAATCTATTATAAATTTAAAGTGTACACGGTATCGATAAAAAGATAAAATAGTATAAAAGTCATCTATAAAAATTTTTGTTATTTTTTACCTTTTATTACTTTATTTAGTTTAAGATTGTCTAATTATTTTCTTTAGTTCAAAATATTTGGAATATTTTGAACTATTTCGCATGATTTCAGAAATTGGCAAAAATTCTGCATCATGTCCTTTAGTTTTTTTTACACATGTCGAATCTTTCTTATAGCGTTTCAAATAAAATTTTGCATCTCCATTAAATAGATAAATGAAGTGCTTGGTTAAACGTAGCCATAAAATAGTCTAATAAAGTACCCTGAATCATTTTTTCGACGCTTTGTTTAAATTTGACTGTTGCCATTCGACGATAAATAATAAGAGCGATTTCTATGTCATGTACGTTAGCGTATTATATATATATATATATATAGATTCTCATTTTATGTGAATTACAACATATATAGTGAGAAGGGTACAATTCGGTTTTAACGGCAACCAAACAGCGTCAAGGAAAAATTTCGTCAAATTTTTAAAATATACTCAAGTATTAAGTTATATAATCACATGCTATATAGTTTGACGTTTGAAATCGCCAAACTGGCGAAATTTTTTCTTGGCTCTTTTTGATCGCCTTTACAGCTGACAAGTACCATGAAAAGATCTCGTCTCTTCGATTCTTGATTCCTTTCGATATTTTTTAATTACATTAAAAAAAAATCCCTTTGTCAGATGTGTCAGATTTTGAACCGCGGTCAGCTGAAGAACAACACCTGAGCTGGCACCCCTTCTCCAAACTTCCACACCACACCAGTGAAGGACTACTCCTTTCAGTAAAAAACATGATAATCAAGTAAAACATCGTGAATTTAATCCATTAAAGAATCCATTTAAAGGAAGTATAGCTTTCAAATGAATTCGATAGCTATCAAACACAAAGAACAACGTAGATTAAATTTGTTACGCACATTTAGTATCTAAAATATAAATAATGCAATAAAATATAAATATAGATACGTATCAAATTTTGAATAAAATTCATCCAGGTGATGATCATTATTTTCGTATATATGCACACGCAATAACTCATAAATGGAATGATAACTCATGAATGAATGAAATTAATTATGTTGTTGTTGTTACTTATGACACTTTACAAGCCCGCTGACGAAGTGTGCTTCTGAGGACAAAGCCCCCGAGCCCCCAAGGGTAGAAGTGTGACTTTTATCATCTCATCTGAAGATGACACACACATTCGCATGCACAACCCCTTTTTACAGGGGGAGGGGGTCTTTCACACACCTCACAGATAGAATACAGGATAGAGAACATCTACACGAACCAGGACTCGAACATGGGACGCCCAGATCACAGGGAAGACGCGCTACCAATAGAGCAGGACTCCGGTAATTCATTATGTTGTCTTGTGTGACTACAATTATAGTTTTGTATTATTTTGGAGTCGATCGGTTTATAAAAAGATGTCGAAAATATATATTCTCACGAGTGATTTAGCAGAAATGCCAGATTCATACCAAATATTTTTATTTTATAACTATTGCTCGTTAATGCCATGCAAGTTATTCCTAGTCTTACACAAGATCAAAAGTATTATACAGGATAAGGGAAATAACATTCTGTATGAGAGTTTGGGGGGAGATGACTTCCTTTGGTTTCCAGTACGTCTGGGAATTACTTATATTCGAAAATGTTAGAAAAATGGAGGCATGAAAAAAATTCAAAACAGTCTTTGACTAATAATTCTTATTTGTTTTCATACAAATGGATTAATTGGTAGCTTAGTTTAGTTGTATCAACGTCTCGTTTTAAAGCAACACCAGGTCTATTTAGAGACGAACCTCGTAATTTTGAACAAAGGTCAGATGATGAGGACACATCTGAGCTTTCATCCTCCTCTCCAAACTTCCCCATCAGGCGAGTGGGAGAACGTTTAGGCCCGACGGATTTAGCGTGCATCAGACTCGTTTGCACGACGGTCGAGACGGAACCGGGTCACGAACTTGAAATCTTCCTTTTTAACAATCGCGACCTTACCACCGGACCACCACAGCCCCGAATTATATTTTGAAGCACTATGTAAAGCGGCGATTTATCTATGAAAACTGCATTTCCTCAAACATTTTCTGCAGTTGTTTTAAGTATTACAGTATCAGAAAATTGTGATCAAGCATTCATTAAAAGAAAATCGAGAAATATCGAGATTAATAAGAAAGCCAATTATTAATCATCCCCCTCGAATAAAAACTTAATTATTATAAGAGTTTGGTTTTTCTGCAGTAAAACTGAATTATGTAATGAGTTTTCTAAAATGCACATTTATTTAAATATATAAATATATATATTATTATCAGTTCAATTTTTTTAATCTAAATTTTTGTATATCGGAAAAAAAGATTTATTAAATAGAACATTTTGATTGAATATATAAATCTTTTCATTTCCTTATTGCAAATGAAATATTATAAGCTTTTAAAAACTGGCTCTTTTTTTCATACCAATAAGAGTTTAAATTCTAAAAAGTTCATGAAGTTTCAGTATCCTGCAGCTAAGGCAGATACACCTTGAAGTCGTTCTACATCGATGCGTGGCAGAAGAAACGTTCGTAATATTTATTTTAATAATATGATTATCCATCCTCTAAAATCCGACAGGAGTTTCGGTAAACGTATGTTTGGCTATTTTCCGAAGAACACGTTTACGAATATAATTAAAAAAACGTGAGAGCTAAGCCAACTTTTCAGAGAACAATGATCACAATAATGCGTCGATCAAATCCGTATCGATCAAGAACTCGTTCAGATCTGAACAGAGGATCGGATTTTTAAGAAATTCTATCTTTTCGACCTTCGACGGAAACTGGTTTATTCCCTGAAAAGCTTTAGAAGTAAAATTAGATCAATAAAAAAGATATTAAAGAACATATTAAATATTCTCATTTAAGTCGTAGCTGCCAAAATGAAAATCGCAGTAGTTGTTCAAAACAAATGGTAAATTTGAAAACTCTGCATTTTCCCTGCAAAATTCTCCGAATTATGAAGTTTTGTGTTCTGTACAGTTCTCATTCTGGAAAATAGTTTTTTTTTATTGTTTTTTATTTCTAAGAATAACAGACACTATCACAAACACAGACAGAAATAATACTTATTTTGCGAAAATAGAATTAAAAAAATTAGAAGAAAAAATCTAAGAATAACAAACATTATCACAAACTCGGATAGAAATACTTATTTTGCTAAATAGCTTTTTAAAATTGTTTTTTATTTCTACGAATAACAGACACTATCACAAATTCAGACAGAAATAATACTTATTTTGCGAAAATAGCTTTTTTCTTATTATTTTTTTAATTATAAGAATAACAAACATTATCACAAACTCGGATAGAAATACTTATTTTGCTAAATAGCTTTTTTTAATTGTTTTTTATTTCTAAGAATGACAGACACTATCACAAACTCAGAAGGAAATAATACTTATTTTGCGAAAATAGCTTTTTTCTTATTATTTTTTAATTCTAAGAATAACAAACATTATCACAAACTGGGATAGAAATACTTATTTTGCTAAATAGCTTTTTTTAACTGTTTTTTATTTCTAAGAATAACAGACACTATCACAAACTCAGACAGAAATAATACTTATTTTGAGAAAATAGCTTTTTTTGTATTATTTTTTAATTCTAAGAATAAACATTATCACAAACTCAGAAAAAAATTATTATTTTGCGAAAATAGCTTTTTTCTTATTATTTTTTAACTCTAAAAATAACAGACACTATCACAAACTCAGAAAGAAATACGTATTTTGCGATCGATTCATGAAATGTTTCTGCACTCAATAAAAACTCGCTTTTTTTTCCTCCTGTGAAAAATTCATATCATATACTGCCAAAGTTAACTAATCTATGAAATTTAAAAATTGTTCTTAAAAGTTTATTTGCAATTCTAAATGCATTTTATTCTTAAGCACGACCCAGGCGTGACGAATAACGATATTTAACGAAAGATTGCATCATTGATAGCTCTTTGATAATAAATCATAATTACGAATTAAAGATTGGCATCCGAGCTTATGGAAGATTAAGATGAATGAGCCCCAAATAGATAGTAGCAGAGCGAGACTAATTAAATGCCATTTTTAATAACTAAAACTCATCTATTTAATTCATAAACATAATTTTTTTGGAAAAATTGTTACAAACACGATTGCGATTTTGTAGGAAAAATTGAAGGATTAATTTCTTTATCTAATTATCGCGTTTCATATTCAATCACGCGTGACACATTTGACAATGAGATAAACAATAAATACATCTTTCATCTCTATTGTTCTAATTGTGTCTTTTTATATCGTATTTGGAGAAGTAGGAGTGGTGAGTTGTCTCTCCAAAACTTTCCCGCATACTTTCTCAGAACAGTATTATCCCAGAGATCGATACAATAATCACCAAACATTTAGTTTTGAGGTGTATTTAGCATTTTGACTGAGTATATTGTGTACACTATGGCAAATGTTTCGGCGATTAATCCCTGACATGCGATTAATAGTATCCAAAAACAGAATTTGTGCTTTAGTTAGGTACTGTGGAAGATTGCGATGAGCGAGGATAGAACCTGGGACCTTGTGGTTCGCAGCCCAGTAACATGACCACAATACAAAAGCAATTGCTCGGGTAGCGTAGCTGTTCACTGGCTTATAAGTTAGAAAGAAACTTTTTCTGAAAATTAAAAATAACTTTTGACCTTGAAAATAACTAGTGCTTCATCCCGATTCATTAAATCAAATGGATATGAGTATTAGTTTCACTCAGAGTTTTATGTTCTACAATTTTATTGTTCAACAACAACGATATTCACCGAGCTGAAAGGGGAAAACTTACGACAATTGCCTTAAATCCTGAATGCAGCGATTAAAGCAATAAAATTTGTATTATGAACCATTCCAGAATTCAACGCATCACTTATTAATCTTTACTCTAGGCTATCTCAACAATGCAGTCTGAGTCTTCTAGCGAAAAAAAATAATTGTAAAAACACAAAGTTGTGATATTTTAAATTGATGCAAAAATAAGCATTATAAAATAATATCTGATAATAAATTTAAAGAAAATAATTCCTTCAGAAAGAACTTTAAGAATAAAGTTGCAAAATGAAAACTTTGAAATTCTTAATCGGTTAATAGTTTCGGCCTCTTCGGAAAATGCATATCTAAATCGTGTCGCAAACATTTAGCGATGTATAGCCGTCAAACACAGAGTATGCGTAATATGAAATTATATTGTAACGAAATAACGTTTATGTAAATACAGGGTGCTTCAGAAAAACCAGGACAAACAATTTTAAATATAATTTGATTAAAAATAAATTAATTAACAAAATATAACAAATAATAATAAGAGTAGACTTTTACTAATTAATAAATTTAATTTGTTTCAAAGTGGTTGCCTTTTGCAGTGATGCAGAGATGCAAACGCTTATTGAAATTTTCAGCAATGGGCAGCAAGTCTTCGACCTTTAATTTATCCCCTTTCTGTACAAGCCATTGCTTTAGAGTCCAAATTTTGGCATGTTTAGTGCATTCGGTGCCCATTCTTCAGATGATATCTTCACTCATCTGAAGTGACTTGCACCGCTTTTCTGCCTTTTGGGGCTTGTGTGCTGGTGTGGACTCCCACTTTACATTGCCTAAATGCGTTTTGGTCCACGGAAATTCAGTCCCATGATTAAAGATTGAAGAAGACAGCTTCTAGAATGTCCCTCTGGTACACTTTGATTTATTTTAAAGTCCCCATCCACAAAAACCAGATATGCTTTGCCGCTTGCGCAAATTCCGAACCAAACCATGAGCGATTTTGGATTTTTGCGATGTTCAACAATTACTGAAGTGCTTCTAGCGTCTACAGATTAAATCCTATAGTTCAAGGCGTTACGAGCTTTTGAGTGGTAAAGAATTTCTCATTAGTAAAAAGGAATCTCTCTCAGCGTTGACTTGCGGCCCGTTTCAAAAGTTTTCGGCGTTTTTGGAGCCGCACAAGTTTGTTTTCTTCAGGGTGAAGCTGAACTTTTTGGAACTTGTAAGGCTTCAGTTCGAGCTCTGTTTTTGCCATTCGTTGCACTAATCGGTCTCTTATTCCCAGTTCACGAGTGATCTTTCTCATGGAATCCCTCGAATTTCATTGAACTGGCTTTTCGATAATCTTAAGACTACTGAAAGTGTTTAAAATGCG
>JAPMOR010005487.1:0-11491 GCA_026543865.1 Argiope aurantia
CATATATAATATTGCGAAATTTACTTTCACACATGCAAAATTATAAATAAGGTAGACTTCTTTGCACCGATTGACATATTTATAAGCATAATTCTATCACTAAAAGAGGACTGAAAGAAGCCTTATCAAAACCCATATTAAAATGAAAGAGGAATTAAAAAAAATGTTTTAGAGTAGTTCAAATTGTGAAACAAAAAGACAAAATTTTAATCAATTTCAAATTAATTGTAATTTTTATTAATTTTTGTCATTTGAAAAGTTGACATCATTATTTCTTATTTCTAATATAATAAACACGCAGAATTTCTCGAATTTGACCCGGTTTTAAGGAGGAGATGTGGAACATACATATATTGATATGAACAGAACCACATTGTCTTATTTAGGGTAGTTCCCGGGTTCTGAAGCTCGAGCTCTGGTTCGAGTGAAGACCCAGTGAAGGTGGAGACTTTAAATACGTTAGGGCCAAATGTTCTCCCGTTTGTAGATGCAGAAATTGGAGAAGGGCGTGCCGCCTCTTGTATCATCATCGTCAACTGACAACAGTTCAAAATTGTGAGGATCTTCCCAAAAAACTTAGTGTTGCTTTAAAAAAGGGCACATTTATATAAATAAACAAATTAAATTAAGTAATTCTAATTTTGATGTTTTAAATATACTAAAAAGTTACATAATTTTTAATATTACAAATCTTGAGATACTCATATGAAAATATTATTGCGCGCTTATGTATATGCGTATTAATTACATATTTGCTTATCGAAATGAATTTTTGTATAGATGTAATTAATAAATAAATGGATTATTAAAAAAATAGAGTAAAACCTCGATGTCACTGGTTAAAAATAAGACTGGCATAAATAAGATCTTCTTTCTACATAGATTTGAGTCCATTTACGTATAAATTTTATTTCGTTTTGTTCCAATATTTTAAAGTATAATAAGATGAAAATATTTTTTTCAAAGCTTACGTTATTTGCTCTTATGAAAAATACTGAAGAATGCTGCAATGTATTACATTTAAAAATTTCTATAGAATAACAGTTTTTTTTATCGATAAAAACTAAACAATAACATTTTTTTAATAAAAATATTATCAATTAACTTGACTCAGAAAAGGATGAATAATGCAAGAAGTATGCGATTCAGAAGCCAACTAGGCTTTCATCTTCCGGTTTAAGATAAACACCGCTTATACTGTTTTCAGCAATTCTAATTTTTATGCATTTGTGTTTCTTAACCATAAAAAAGAGGAACTGCCATTCTGAAACAGATTTTAATGCAGATATAAAGAGCTCATATGCACGCTATAGCGCATTTACGCTTCTGTTTTCACCCTTTAACTTTCTTTTATGGTAGCCTGTACAAATATTGATAAAAGAAGAAGCTGTAACTTTTTGTTACTTTCCATGCATAGTTTAGTGAAGTTTTAATGGCACTCGTCAAAAAATAAGACACATGTTTAAATAGACTTCTATAGTTTTTAGTCTAGATATTATTTTCTCCGTTTTGGTTCAGTCGTTAAATCTTGAGTATCAACATTTTTTTTTCATCGTGAAATGAAAGCAGTCGTAAATATGCATGTGAGACCATTTCACTTTCTCGTATACATAGTACAGAGAATGCATAGTGATCGTAAAAAAATTCGAACTCGTGATTTCGACGAATCTCCGCATTTTAGACTTCCCTCAGTGCGATAAACACATTTCGGGGACATATCCATCTGTCTCTCTGTCTGTCTGCGACAAAGATAACATGAACATTATTTGAGCTAGACTGCTGAAATTTGGTATATGGTCTTTATACCAATTTTTTATATTTCTATCAAATTTTGTTTAAAATATGTTCACAGGAGGTTCGTCTATCCAGCTGTTTTGAATACGATAATTACAAAACGAAGAGAGCTGGATGTATGAAATTTGGTACACATATTTAAAACTTGTACTGTAGACACCTGTTAAATTTTCAGTTAAATCCAATGGCAGGTTGACTGTTTGTTCGTTTGTACATTCGGAAATAAGTGAACTGGATAATTAAAAAACGCAGTGACTTAAGTTTATCAAATTTGGTATGGAAATGTATGACTACAAGTGTCGTTTTGTGACGAATTTTGGCTTCAATCGGTTGAGAAGAACTTTCTAAAACGGAAATTCCATTTTTGGATACTATTAACGTATGCCAGGGATTAATCGCCAAGGATGATACGGCAGATTTAGTAAAAATGTTACATTCAAGCCAAAAGTTAATATTTTTTATTGTACGTCAGTGCCACGCAAGGCACTCTCTGGCATGACAAGTTTATTGGAAAGTATGCGAGAAAATTGGGGGGAGAGTACTTCCGCTGGTTAGACTTAAGTCAAATATTAAGTTCTATGTTTAGGAAGACGAAAAACAAGAGAAATATATATTGTTCGGAAAGAAGTAGCATTTATATGAGGAAACCTTAAATATGCATTCATTAAATTTTACGTTTTTGATTCAAAGTTTGATAGTTTTATAAACAGATATCAAGTATTTTAATATGATTTAAACAATAAGTTAATTATGTAAGTGTTCTAATTATCTTAATATTTTGTAGGGAAATTTTCAAAAATAAATGGAGTTACGGCTTTGTTTTGCTTTTTTTTATAAATAAATATTTGTATGGTAAGCATAAAACTCATTTAAGAACAGCTAATATTTCTTTTACACAAAATAGCCGTTCATGTAAAAGAAATCATTATTTTTCGTTAATATGATTATCTTTTCATAATTAATTAATAAGAGATTGAATAAGTATTTTCCATTACTTTCTGAGTATCCTGCGTATCGTTACAACACATTATTTTTATTGAATGAAACAATAAAAGCTACATTGTTGGAATAAATATTTTAGGCATAAAATTTGCCAATAATAAATTTGACAAATTTTGATCCAAAAGTAAACTTGAGGGATTGTTCAACATAAAAGTTTCATGATCCAAGAGCAGTAAATTAAACGCCATTTATCTAGAAGAAAAGGAAATAAAAACATAAGCATTTGTAGAAAAAAATAATGTTTCTTGTCAAACTCATTAAGCTTTATTGAACACAATGATCGCCTTGAATTCGGAACCGGAGAGTTACAAGACTGATCTTCTTTAGGGTCTGCAAGTTTTGTGGACTGATAGTGTTTTCTCCTCTGGCTCTTCTTCAAAGCCGCTATCAAAGTCGCGGTAGCCTAGTGGTAAGGTCTCGGCTTCGGAACCGGAGAGTTTCAGGTTCGAGACCAGATTCCACCGAAGAACCATCGTGAAAGCGGGTCTTGTGCACGTTAAATCCATCAGTGCCAGGTCTGCTTCCGCTGTTGTGGTACGGATGTTTAGAGAGGATGTGTCAGCTCGGGTGTTGTCCTCGTCATCTGAACGCGATTCAAAATGACGAGATATATTCTGAAATAGCCCTGGTGTCGTTGCTTTAAAAAGCAGACGTTAATATTAAAGAACTGAACTGAGCACAATGATCATTACTAATTCAATGAATTCCCTTTATACAAGCCTAAAAATATTTACTCTGATGTTTATTAATGAAAATAAGTTTTATATTAATTTTTAATTAATTTAAAATTTGTATCATGTCTTTATGAAATGTTATCCTTGAATAAGAAAATATTAGATTTTAAATATCTAGATATGAATCTGAATGCCATGAAATTAATGTAAAGAAAGTATAATAACTGAAATATCCTGATTGCGTAATAAGTCTTTTATTTTAAAATTATTGACTTTAAGTTTGACGATATCTTCTTTAAACGTGATTAATACAGCTATAATTTCTCTAGCTAAATATACATTTACTGTGATCTATGTAGTCTTTAGATTAATTGCGACTCTAACTATAATTTAATCTCCAATATTTCATGCACGATTCCAATAAATATCCTTGCAATTTCCAGTCATGTATAATTCTGGATAATAAAATAATGGTATTATGATATTCTATTAAGTAATTCTGTACTTTCTGCCATATATGGAATATTGCAAAGGTATTGTTAAAATTATATAAATGGTTTGTTTTATATATTTAAATTGATCAATATTTAATCTAAAACAATCTGAAAATACATGAATATACATTGATTAAACATGGTGATTACTCTTCGTTTCATTCTTCGTCATTCTTGTTTTTGCCATATTAGATGCTTTTTTATTCACTTTTTTCTTTCACGTGCATGTGAGCATGTCGTTCTCACCGTATTATCTTAATTCATGCCGTTAGTAATCCGAGTTCATTTTATTGTTAAATGTAATCATCTCCTCCTTTCATCTTTCCTCTCACCTCGATTTTGATGAATTAAATCCATCTTAATTAATGTGCAAAAGGGCGGCGGGTTTTGGAATCCGTTGTCAAGCAAGATATTGTATTATTTATAACTAAGCTGTATTGAAGTTAACAAGCAAAATCCCACCTGTTTTCAGAAAAAGAATACCGCTGCGCTTTTGCGCATGCCCCGGTTGGTTTGGATTTCACTGTTATAGGCTTGAAATGAAACACGGGAAGTAGATTATTTTGTTATTAATCCATATATTGAAACATCAAACAATTTTTTAAATAAAACATATTAATAAGAATAAAAATTGAAAATTAAAATCGGAAAACGATATCGAAAAGGTATTATTTACTCATTGTTTGTATACAATTTTGATAATTTAATGATTTCTTTCATGTTAATTTATACCTATAAAATTTGAAACACTTTTGAAAAGAGAAAAAAAAAGTTTTTTTTCAGATTCAGTGTAATGTGTTTACTTCAATTCTCATAGATTTCGAAATGTCAAGAGTTAATAAAATGCATGTTATGTCATTATGAATTCTAAGAAATATAGGAGCATAAATCGAATTTTTCAAATAAAACAGTTTTGAAGACGTTTTTGAATTTGGCTACGAAATTTATTAGTGAAGCCGAAATTAATGACTAAATGTTTGCCAGCACATTTTAGTAGGAAAAAAAAAACAAGAAATTTTTACAATATATTTTTATTTCCTATTAAACAAATAATTATTAAGAACGGTGTATAGATGTTTTCAAATCAATTTTTATTCATTCCCTTTTTCTGAAAACTACCTTTTTTCAAATGGGATTCTTAATTTATATTTTAATTAAATAGCTTATGATTATTTCTTAGTAATAATACAAATTTGATCAAAAGAGCTAAAAATTATTTTCTATATATAATAACTATAAACATTTATATAAAAAATGCATTTTTTTTTAGTTTTTCAACTTTTTTTCCTAATTATAGGAAAATTAAACTAGACGTTTTAATAACTATCGAAACCATTAAATTTTATTTAATTATGACTATCTCGCTTATATACATTTCGTTATTGTTAAAAAAATATTGGTTTTTATAAGCTATTTTTTAAGTGTATTTATTCTGTGTTTGAAGCTTAAAACTAGTTTTTCTCAATTTGTTTTTCCGAAACTACTCATATTATAAAATGCTATAAGTGAAACAAATTTTATTTAGAACACTTTAAATATCTTTAAATATCTACTTAAAATATCAGCATAATAGAATTAAGGATCGATTTTTATAAGCATTGACTAGAAAAAACATTAAGAATAATGAAAGTAAAAAACTCTGATGTGTATTTTTTTTTTTTTTGGCAATGAGGTGCACGTAAAAATATGAGGCAATTTTTTTCACAAAAACTGATTTTGATATTTAAAAATGGATCCCAAATTGTACTAAGTTCGTCATGAGGATTTTTCAAAAAGAATTTGCCCAATAAATATTGAAAATTGAATGCGAAGAAGCATTTATAAAAGATAGGAAATTTTTAAGGAAAATTTTATAAAATTTAAACTTAAAATTTTTGAACTAGAAAAAATGCTTCCAATCATAGGAGAACAAAGAAACTTTTTTCGAAATTGTCGAAAAAATTAGGGGAGGAAGAGAATAGAGAGTCTCTTCAAAACATAATTTTGTGTATATTAAAAAGAAAAGGAGATAGCTATTTATTATATATATATATATATATATATAGAGAGAGAGAGAGAGAGAGAGTGAGAGAGAGAGGCTGGGATAGATTGGTTGGTAGGACATTGGAATCGCTTTCCTTGGATTGTGAGTTCAAACACTGACCGAAGACTCCCCGTGTGTATTATGGCTGGTGCACGTATAAATCTGTCGTGGCTACAAAGTCTTCCAAGTTCGGTGCAATACGACTGGGGGCACTGGATCAGAAGTGATCGTTCTCTAATTCGGGCCTAAATACGATCTGAGTTTGAGTGAATGAAATGTATGAAGTCCGCCTCATAGAAAAGGGTTGTGACGCATGAGTATCTAAGTCGTACTATTGGTCATAGATGGCGCTACTGAAACAAGAGATACTCTCGCAGCTTAAAATCGCTGACTTCGTTTGCGGGCTTGTGTATGACAAGTGCCGTAAGAAACAACACACAGCAACAACATAGATATAATAATTAGATCAGAAGTAAAATTAAAACAAATTCAGATTTATAAAAATTGTTTTCACTTTTCTCAAATATTTTCTGAAATATTCCAAATCACACCTAAATATGTGCTACATAGAAAGAGAAGTCTGGTAAAATTTTGTAACCTAAATATGCATTTCTTTTTCGAAAAATTATATATAAATGATTCGAAGAATGTCTTAAAGTACGGTCATAATTCACTGACCACAAAATAGTCTTCTTCTAAAAGTGTTCTCCCAGGAATTCAAATGTTATAATACTCGATTTTGTAAAAAAAAATAAATAAGAATAAATTTGAAGTCAAAATTGTGTTTCAATTTTCAAGAATTGGTTCATTTTCCTATGACCATTACACTCACGAGCACTACTTTTATACGTTTTTTCGAAAATCAATCGCCATAAAAGATTTCATTTCCTTTTTGAAATCAAATTTTCACCACCTTTTTTTTTAAATCTGCCATTTTGATACAATTTTGAAATCGCTGTGCAAAATAAGGTTATTTTTCAATTTGCGAATTTTGATTGGTAGAAAAGTACTTATAGGCATTTCTCAGAGACCCTAGATTTGTTTTTTATTGACAAAATCCTATTTTTCTAAAAGTAATGCAGATATCGATCAGAAATTTTTACTAAGTATTTTTTTCCTGCGTAATTCATATTTAACGCTTTTTTTGGAACAATTGTTCCGAAGCTACGTCGTTTCATTGATTCATATAAGAGACCTACTCAAATCCTTTATATGCGTAATGTACACATATTTCTGGGTAATAAATTTCTAAGAATTAATTAAAAATTCTAAGAACACATAAATTTGTTAAACATATCCTTCTTAATTAGTAGTGAAACCCCAATTTTTTTTAACTAAAAAATATTTTAATATTTGTCAGTAAATAGATCCAGCTGAATTCGAAAAATCGCTCACAAAAGTGAAAAAAAAATCCAAATTTGCCCTTTTTTTATAATTTACTCCAGATATATATTTCATATCTATAACATCTTACTTCATTTTTTTCTTTCAAATTAATAGTTACTTTTATAAAAAGGAGAAAAATCAGTGTTAAAACATCCACTCTTTCACACACATTACCTATCCGATAAGAGCGTATCAAGGTGCAAATATGGAGGCTTGTTTTAAATAGCTATTTCAACAACTTAAAATATTATAACTGCTATTATGCATTGTTATCCGGAAAAAAAATTGCAAAATGACTGAAAAAACTCGTCAAGGTCAAAAACATAGTAGCTAGATCGATGAAATTTGGTACGTGATCTTTAAATAAAATTGGCAAATTTCTGCCAAGTGTAAAACGAAATACATTCAGAGAAAGTCTCATTGTTTGACCAGGTATTTACAAACTCTTAGTTATTTTTACTGAGAGATTCTTGTAAGGGTTTTTTTTCGGCCAGTGTCTATTCAAGAAAAGGAAACTTGGATATTTTGGAAAGAATGCCGAGGGTGCAAAGTATTTTTGTCCCTCTGCTTGCACCATAAGAACTATAATAGTCCAACATTTTTAAAGTGCGTGTTAGAAATGATTAAATAAAGGGAAGTGGGATTTGGATTAGAAAATAAGAGAAAGTTTTAAGCAGTATGGGCTAATTTAAGATAAAAAATAGATATGGATGAATAAATAAAAATAGGTATGGATTAAAACAAATAGAAAATTAGTTAGAATTTAACTCGGATTAAGATATATAATGAATATCTTAATTCATTTTAAGTAGTTAATTAATTCCTTAACTTTTATCTTAGTTCATATTAACATCATTCTAAAATGTTCTCTTATTTCCTGATCCAATTATTACTTTTTATTTATTAATTTTACGCTCCCTCTAGAGATATGATGACTTCCATTTCTCACACTCAAAGAGAAGTGATAAAAAATCTAATACTTACAAGAATCTTTGAAAGATACCTAAAATTCCCTTTCCTAAATCGTGGAATTCGCACACATGGCTCAAGATAGTCAGTTTCACTCATGGCAAAGAAATCTCTAACAAATTGTAAAATCACGAAAGGGAAAAATTTCTGCCGATTTTGCTCTTGTGTCACACTGTAGACTGAGGTATCGCTTTTTCTTTGTCCAAATTTTCTCTGTACATAATGAAATAAATCGAATTTTAAAAGTATCTTCTTCTCGGCCAAGAATTTGCTAAAATATGTTTTATATATATATAAATGACTGAAAAATATTATTCATTATGTTTTCTGTCTACAGTTAGATTAAAGTTCAGTACTGTTAAAGTTCATATGTATAAAAATATATAACATTGAATGACATTGCAAAATAGAATATATTTGCTTTAAATAGACCAAGGCAGCTATATGCTTAAAACTAATACCAACGCAGGTATGAAAGTCCCGACAATGGTTTGCTTCTTTTTTTTTATTTATGAATCAAAGCAATAATTCAAAGAGCGAATAAATTCCAAATGCAGCAATAGTACTCATATAGTCAGCAAAATAAAAGGCAAAATCAAATCGAATGGCTCTCCAAAAGCATTAAATAAGTTTTATTTAACACCTAGATGTAATGTTGTAATGCTTTCAACTGTATGATGGCTTCCACGATTTTAAGAAAGTCGCATTTTCATTGTTTTTCATATCTGCATGATTTTAACTTCATTTGTTACTTAATTTAAAATTTATTGAACCTGATACTTCTCTCCTACTTCAAAAAATTCATTCAGTTTATTATATTATGTTTAGAAAGATATTTATTAAATACAGAATATAATATTTTTTTATCTGCCTTCAGAATTATTAGGCCTTAATCCAAAAGATTTTTATTTACTTTGACATTTACAAGATAGGAAAGGTAGTACAATATTCATGAGGATTTCTTCGTAAATTTAAAAGAAAAAAATGTCATTATATAGTAGGATTTAAAAATCTTTGGAGTGAATAGAAGAAATTTTTGGAAGTTTAACTTCGATTTATTTCATCACTGGAAGCATAATTTATACCGATAAAAAGCGGTAAGAAATACGTCAGTCTACATTGCTGAACAAGAGTGAAAGAGAGCGACATTTTTTCCTTCAGTGATTTTGCTAGGGACTTCTTTGACATGTCTAGACTTAGGAAAGGAATCTGAAATATCTTTGAAAGAAGCTTGTAAACATTAAGGATTTTTATACCTTCCCTCAGAGCGTGAGAAAATGCTGAAGTCAGCAATTTTATAGAGCACACGTAGTATTTATTAAATAAAAAGAAGTGACATTGGATCAAGAAGTAAGAGAACATTTCCGAATGAAGTTAATATGGGCTAAATTATGATAAAATTAGTAAATTAATTAGGATTTAAATTAGATTAAAAGATATCATTACATAAATATGTTTCTTCATCATTTCTATATATGCATAAAATTGAAATGAAATAATTAAAATTCGACGAAATTTTTCAATAAAAATGCCTTAAAATCTAATTCAACTTTTATATTTTCTTCAAAGTATTTTTTAATTCAATCATCAGACCTTTCAAAACATTTAATGTCCTCCGTATTAAAAATTAGATTAATAATAATCTAATTCTCAGTACTTTTTTCTGCATCAAAATTTCTTGGTGAAGGGTGTTTTGGATTTGAGAAAATTGTAGTAATAAAATATCTAATCCAGAATTACCATATTTTCTTCCATTATTAATGGGAAATTTTTAATTAAAAGCAATTAAAACTGCTTTGATATCGTATTCTAAAGCGTTTAAGTGCAAAAAGTAGGAGAGGTTTTAAGATGATTTTTTTCACAAAAAGAAATAGCACCTTGCAAATGAAATCTTTTCATTGAAAACCATTTTCTTGTATTCTTATAAGATCACAATAATATATACTTATTTATACCAACCACGACTGAATAATTTTCTCAGAAATTTCATTAATAGCTACAAGTTTTATTTCAGTAATTCTCCAAGACATTAAAAGAATAAGTTAGAATTACATTTGGTTAAAAGATTATTTGCAGTATTATTTTGGTTATTTTCTAGGAAACTGATTCTAAATTCCTATAATAACTTTAAAAACTGTTTCGTTCAAATCAAATAACATTTTAAAAATGATAAAATATATTTAAATCAACGAATAATTTATGTGGTTTTAAATTTTATAAAATGTTATATTCTTTACTTTCCTGAGTATGTGCCAGTAAAAATTAATTGGAATTTCATATTTTTTTCAAACACTTAACAAGAGATTATATGATAGCGCATCAGCTGTCTTCATGTGTTTGTGTATAGATTTCAGAACAGCATAATTTCAAAGAACTTCGCATTTTCGATTTATTGAATTCGCATGTTGGCGATCAAACATATTTCCCTTCAATAGATTTTGTAAAAATTTTGAAATAAGTCTCCAAATTTGACATATAGATGCAATACCAAATTTGACCCATATAGCTTTAAGCGTTTTCTCTTTATCACAGATACATAGATATAATTCTAAAAATGTGTTTTTAGTATTTTTTGTGTGTATTTCTTATACTATTAGAAAGTAAAAGATTAATTTAAAATCAAATTAGTAATGAAGCACTGAAATACAGTAAATGTGAAATCATTTACCAAATCTTTCTAATACCTCCGAAGGAACTTTGAGATGCAAGTGGCTCTAAGTGCTTAAAATTTCCATATAATTAAATTTCAGCTATAATTATCACTATAGTAGTAGATTACTAACGTCTCACTGTCATATTTTGATTCCCAAAGCAATCTATGTGCTTCAATTTCCAGTAATCCGACAACTCGGTTATCAACATTTTAAAAATGCTTTATGAAACTCCGTAATAGCTCAAAAGTGATTAAAACCTGATTGAAGTATTAAGGCTTCTGTTTCAATGTTGAGGATAAAGTGGGATTATCTATCTAGCGTACTATTATTCTGGATTACGTAAGATTGAGCAAAGTCCCCTGGTTGTCCGATCTGAATGTTTTAAAACACATTTCATTATTCGAGAAATCAGCATATGAGAACAAATTCCGAGAATTGATTAAAATTCACAAAATTAGAATTATTATAATCACAGTTATCCAATGATGCGGATCT
>JAPMOR010005512.1:8630-27608 GCA_026543865.1 Argiope aurantia
ATTTGCTTGAAATCATATATTAGATTTTAGTTTTTCTAATTTTTGAAATGGTCTCAGTTTGATTAAAAATTTATTCAATTTATAAACTGACTAGCCGCCTTTGGCGACCAGCCGGTTCGCCAATCTTAATGTTCATTAAAATTTTAATAATGAAATATTTTACGCAATTCCCACTTTAATAGATTCTTCATCAAAATATTTTAAGACTTCAAATTTTTATAGCCATATAATTCACTCATAATATTATAAAGGCCTTCAGTCATAACGTAATATGTATCTCTCTAATTTTCAGTTAGCTCCCATAGTATTTATACTTTAAAATAAAGTGGAAAGGATTAATCTGCAATTAGTATAATAATATTTTTTACTGAAACAAAGTATTTTTTTGTAATATGATTACTGAAAACAATCACTCAGCGTTTAAACTGTATTGGCACTAAAGAATATCTTTCTTAATTTATGTAATATTTCGTCAACAAAATTTTCTTAGATTCATCATGAACAGATCGATTAATTAACAATGTTTAATTTTGAATGCATCAGACACTAAGAAAATAAAACGAATCGTTTAAAATAACCGGTTGAAAACAGCTTAAAAAAACTACTTAAAAAACGATGTACTCAAAACTATAAGCATATACAAAAAATATATAACAAACATAAATACAATTTAATTACAAAAGCACGCAACTAACCTAAAAATAGTTTAAATCAAAACCGCGTCCGTTGAAAATGGTTGTCATGTCAACAATCAGAACACAATGCGCATGCGTGAATTTTCAACACCAGTTATGGTAACGTAAATGCGTGAATTTTCTACGCCATTTGGGGTAACAATAGTTTGATTAAAATAGACATATTGGAAATTTTTTATTTCCTTTATTCTGTTTTATTTTAATTCAAAAGTATTTCAGAATGAATCTGAAAGATCGATTAGGTAACACTGTTTAATTTTAAATGCATTAAATATTATGAAAATAAACAGAATCGTGTGAAATAATCGGCCGAAAATTTGCTAAGCTTAACCTCTTTACAGTGCGGAAAAAAAACTGGTATTACTCATTTGGCGGTGGGAAAATGAAAAGATTTTTTGGCGGGAAAGTTAGTTTTTAATTAATAATTAAAATTCTAATTAAAAAATTCCAAAAAAGAAACCCCAGGTGCACATTCCCGACGTCCAAGGTATACATGTACCAAATTTGGTAGCTGTAAGTCAAACAGTCTGGTCTGTAGAGCGCCAACACACATACACATTGAGCTTTATATAAGTATAGATATATGCATAACGATAATCATAAAGTTACTTGTAATGTTTAAATCATATCAATTCTTCCAAAAAATATTTTTATTTAGATTTTAAAGGATAAAAAAAAGAGGAGGGAGCTACATTTAAAAAAAAAGTGGGAGGGCAATTTTTATTTGCCCCGGACGCCATTTTATGTAAATAATCTATTATTCGTCAAATGGAAAATAAAACAGAATATGCATTTTGGAAGCCTTTTTTTTTCACCGACTAGAATAAAATGTAATAAATAACTACAATTTTATTTATAGGATCGAACACAAAAGTCCATATATGTCATATTTGTGAGGTACATTACATATGCCGAAACCATGTTTCTGGGGTTGCCTCTAAAAAAAGAAATTCGCAGTGGAAATGTGTCAACCGAAGAGGGACACGTATAGCCTTGTAGAGGGGCTGTCCCAAATTTCCAAAGCTGCGTCATTCAAAAGAAGTACAAAAAAACCAAACCCTTTGTTTTACTATTCAAGAAAATGGATATATAACAAACCACACAAACGTCAAAAATTCACATCGCATCAACAGTCCAAGGAGCAATCAATGTAAATATTCCAGCTTACTAAAGCAAATCAAGACCCCCCCCAGATAAATTCAAATTAATAATCAAGCAATTAAGAACCAAAATAGCAGCTGTCTCCGCATTAAAGACACCCTAACCAACACAGATAACAAACCAAACGCCTAAAAACAAACTTTTCATTTTCGCAGAAGAATTTAACTCCCCTATTAACATCAGCTTCCCAGTTGAATCCTGATGTTGATGTTCCTACTTTATAAAACAGCCTTAAAAATAAAACTTCAGTCTTAACATCTAAAATGAACCTTAACATAGAAAAATCCACCTCAAAAAATTGAAAACGGCTGACGACTCCTCACCAAATGTATCATGAATGCATTCCAATGGATAGCTAAACGAGTCAAAAAGCGCAAGGGAGGGAGGGAGTGGAGATCCTAGAAGCATCCAGAAATTCGAGACGGCTATGATCGAAGCGGGAGAATGTTTCGCATTCCTCTTTATCGTTTGTGGTCAGTGACCTTCACAGAACGAGCCTTTCCATGCACCTGCTAGATAAATTAGCTCTTTGACAGTTCCTCTATCCTCCACCCTGGAACTTCTGAACTGACTCAAATGGAATGAGTGCGAATCGTACCAACTTTAAAAACCTTGGAATCAACTTCTATGATCAAAACTCTTTACAAATAATAATATAGAACTATTGCAAATTAGTATTACTGGCTATTGACTCACATTAACTTTCTCTCCCCCCTTTTTTTCCAATGTACAATTAGTACAAATTTCTTTTGTACTTCAGACTTCTCGCATACGAAGTATAAGGGAAAGGGTCTCCCCAAAACTGTCTCGCATATTCTCTTATAAAATTGTCAGGTCAGAGAACGCCTTACATGGCAGTGGCGTACATTAGTTACGAAATATTAACTTTTAGCGTGAATTTAACATTTTTACTGAATCTATCGTGTCATCATTGGCGAGTTATTTGGCGATTAATCTATCGCATGCGTTAATAGTATCCGGAAATCGAATATATGTTTTATACACGCTTTTTTCTCAACCAATCGAAACCATAATTTGACACAAAATACTCATTGTACTCACAAAATCCCATATCAAATTTGACATATTTAAGTCATTGCGTTTTTGTATTATTACGCTTACATATTTCTAAAAATACAGACCGACAGGCAGCCAATACGTTGTTGGATTTAACTCAAAATTTAATAACTGCCTACACTACAAATGTAAAATCTGTGTACTGAATTTTTTACAAAAGCTCTTTTTCGTTTTGTAATTATCGTTTTAAATGATATTCGAACAAATGACTTCATCAGAAAAGAATTTAGTCAAAACTAGACAGAAATCTGCAAATTTGGTTGAAAGACCCTATACCAAATTTCAACCTTCTAGTTCAAAGCGTTTTAGTTATCTTTGTCACAGACAGACAGACAACGGACATTTTCCAAAAACATGTTTTTCGAACTCATGGAGGTCTAAAACGTGAGAATCATCAAAATCTCAAGTTCGAATTTTTTTGACGATTATTATACTTTCTCTGCATTTTGCATAAGAGAAAGTAAAAAACTTTTTAATCGTCAAACAATTGAAGCTCAAAATTTTTTAGCATTGTCCAGTTTTAGAACACCTTGAGTTCTAAAACCACATTTTTGGCATTAAATCTATCTGTTATGTCCGTATATAGACTTAATAACAAACTTAAACATTTCTATCAAATTTTAAGAGAAGTTCATTCGTAGGAAATCTGTCTGTCCGGCTATCCGAATATAAAATCAACACGATAACTACAAAACGAAGAAAACTAAATGGATAAAATCTGATACACAGATTTCACATCTAAAGTGTAGGTACTTATCAAATTTGGGACCAAATCCGTCAATTCTGCTGATCTTAACGCGATAACTCAAAAACTTTTATGTCTTAAAAATGTGGAATTTATATTTGGTTTTATGACTACAATTGTAGTCTTGTGTCAATTTCTTTTGTCCCAAACCATTGGAAATAACGTATCTAAGGCATAAATTCGATTTTCTGGAACCTATTGCTAAATTCGAAAATTATCGATTCAAAGAAGGTTTGTCAGTTTGTTTGAAAATAATTGAACTAGATAAATGTAAAATGTAAAGATATCGCATAGATATAATTTGGTGGACAGATTTAACATCTATAGATTAGATATATTAAATCTGTATCAAATTGTGAGCCGAATCCATTGAAGAAATTAACTGTTTGTTAGCCTGTACTTTCATGCACATGTAAATCCGATAGCTAAATGTAATATGATATGTAATCTTGTTCCAGAAATTGCAGCTTTATGAAAATTTTTGGTTACTATCGGTTGGAAAGAAGATGCCAAAATTCCTACTGTGAAGAACATATTTCTCAAGTGTTAGACACTGAAAATAAAAATCTGAGCACTCGTGGCATTCATGGCCAAGATCCACGCTTTTATGCGAGGGGAAGGGCGATAACACGGGATTTAGGGAGCAATACATTTACTGGTTCTGTGAAATAAATATTTCCAGGACTTAATTTTCTGAATTTGAAGCCGAGACTCTAATGAAATCTGCAAGGGATGATTAACAATGAACTGCTTCGGAATTAGAATTTTAGAATTGTCCATGCGGATGTTTTAGTAACGTCAAATGAAGTTATATTAAATTATTTCAGCATAAGCAGTGTTTCTAATTTCAAACTTCATTCTTGTGTCTTTTCAAAGAATTCTTTCGTTAACTATTAACCTATTAGTAGAGATGTAACTGTATGAAATAGCGTCTAGAAGAAATGTTAAAACTGGTAGCCACCTCTTTTTTTATTAAAAAAAATTCACAATTGATACTTTTCTTTGGATTTTTTTCTCCGAAACCATAAACTATATTTATGCCATTTTTGAACTCATAGGATTTAAATACTCTATACTAAAATCTAAATGTTTTGAATTTCTTAATATTGTCTAATTTTAATTTAGTTATTGTAGTTATTTAAGTTTCAGTATTATGGATTATTAATTACTACAAAGGCCCAAAAAAATTAAAAAAGGAAATACAAAAAATAAAAAAGAACCATGACGCGCACGCACACACAGCACTCTCATTGGACTACATTTTAATGCATGGATAAAATGAAAATATTGTTTCATGCATACATACTTGTTACGTTTTGCAGTATATTAAGTCAATGATTTAGGGCCTGACAGCTGTTATAAAATTATAATGATTTTGAATAAAAAATTGAGATTTGCTTAGGATTATTAATTCTTTCGACAAATCAAGAAATTAATATGAATGTTATAATTTTATATTTAGACTTCAATATTAATGTTATAATTAAATTTCAATAATTTCACAGTGCACGAGTAATTATGAAATACATACTTAATTGCATCGCAAATGTATAACAAATTGATATCTGCAGATGCTTCATTCTGAAATTGAGCAAAATTACAATCTTTTGAAATGCATAAATACATATAATTTGAAAATAAAAAATTCATCATAATCATTCATTTGTATAAAAAAATGCATCACATGACGAATGTCTGACGTCAGAGATTTCACCGAATAATTTCTAAATGCAGCCGTGCCATTCTAAATCTATTATGTGGTTCAGTGATTTTAATTATCTATGATCTAACATCTATTATCTATTTTCTAACTCTCAAGATATAATTAAACACAGAATGACGAACACGAAAACCAACACGAACACACTGATATTTACCGTTACATCTCTAATTAGACAAAACAAATCTGAATAGCTAAGCATAAAAAAGAAATGTATCCAAGTTCTAGAAAAACTGCGCATGCGCCAGTTTCCATGACAACACAGCTGGAAAAGGAAAAGGCGTGTCTAAGACGGAACACCAAATATAATTCTTAACTATAAATAATCATTTGCTCTTACTAACACACACAACATTCGTATCAAGCTACGAAAAAAATCAACATTCGTATTAAGCTATAAAATATATAAAATATCTAAAACAGTAAATATTTAATCAAAAAATATATCTGATTTATATAAAAGAAGTTTTAAAAATTGAAATTAAAAATTTAAATTATCATTCAAATGGCAATTACAAAAATTGCATGTATTTCTTGCTTAAAAATTAAAACTAGTTACATGACCGCTCGCTAAGATTTTCAATTAAATATTTTAAGTAACTGGTCTCTTAATAGATTCTCAAACAAAACATTTTTAATCTTCAAATTTTGATAGTCGTACCAAACTTATACTGTTGTTTAGATCGTTTCGTTCAATTTACTATAGATATTTTGCTAATTTGTTGTCATTTCCGGTAAAACTTCAACTTTAATTTAAAATGTAAATTATGAAATTGCAATTAATGTTAAGATATTTTTTAATAAAACCAAGCGTTTTATTTTATCTATCATCTTTATTGTTATTTATTTATTATTATTATTATTGAATGTGAGTATTGCAAACAAAATCGCTCGGTATTTAAGTCTTATGTTAACTACAAAATATTTTTCTTAATTTATGTAATATCTAAACAATAATTCAACAAACATTTCTGAGATTCAGCATAAAATTCAATTTTTAGTTTTGCTTTCAAAAGGATTGAAATGAAATCAATAATAATATTTTGTTCCTGCCTATAAATATATTAAAAAAATTATGAAGTCTGTATGAAGAAAGTATGTAGCTCTGTGTCAAATTTTGGCCCCCAAAGAGAATCCAAAATTCATACTCGGTTTACTGGTGTACTATTTGAATGCCAGCTATTGATTGTCCAAAAAAGAAATGTCTAAGATCGCTTTTTAATAGCCTTTTCTTAACTATTGTACACCAATGCCATGCGACTGATGCACAATTATTCATTATACAACAAAGCACCAACTCTCATATGTCGAAGTCTTCGAATAAAATTCTGAACACTCGTGGTGTTCACTGCTCTATTGAAGCTCTACAATCTTAAGCGGGAGGGTTTAGTTTAGTTTAGTTATATTAACATCCCGTTTTAAAGCAACACTACGGCTATTTTTGGACGGACCTCGTAATTTTGAACCAGATGATGAGGATAACACTTGAGCTGACACCCACTCTCCAAATTTCAACCCCATACTGGAGGGAGGAAGTTTGGCTCCGACGGATTTAACATGCACCAGACCCACTTACAAGACTGTTCTTCGGTGGAATTGGGTCTCGAACTTGAAACCCTCCTATTCCGAATTATGCGGAGGGAAGGTTTCACAGTTTCATTAGATAATCTGTGAGAAGATTTCGGAGAGACTACTCCAGCTGTTTGCAGTTATGGATGTCAGTCGATCCATCTATCTTATTGTCTATATTTTAACGCAAAAACAAGATGAAAAGCTAAGACGAAGAAATTTAGCACGCATCAGAACTTTGAATCTCATACAAACTCTCTCATACGAACTTGAGTCTCATACTATGAAACTCATACAAACACGGTGTTGATGCCTATAGCGCCAGAGCTTTCAAAAAATAATTCTAAATGCAGTCGCGCCATTCTAAATCTATTATGTGGTTTAGTGGCTTTAATTATCTATGATCTAACATCTGAAATCTATTTTCTAATTCTCAATAATCAAAGATATAATTAAACACAGAATGACATTTATTGACGAACACAAAAACCAACACGAACGCAAAGATATTCACTGTTACATCTCCAATTAGACATTATAAATCTGAATAGTTAAGAATTAAAAAAAAAGCATCAAAGTTCTAAAAGAACTGCGCAAATATTGGTTTCTATGGCAATCACAGTGGGAAAGGGAAAAAGGCGTCTCTAAGATTGAACACACCTTAACTCAAAAACACAGCGAACCAGATGAAACAAATTTGGCCAGCGGTTTTATCATCAAAACTGCAGATCTATATCCAATCAGAACCATCTATAAATTGATTGTTTGTTTTCTGTCTATTCGTCTGTACGTGAATGGCGTTAACTTCAGCAAGCTAAACAAATAAAATCTGAGTTGTGATATTGCCATCAAAATTGTTGATCTTTGAGAGATTTTTAGCTTTTCTTTGAAAGAGGTACAAAATTCGTTCCCGACATTTTTCGCTTCATCATGGCATTAAATACAGAATGCACCATGCTCTATTAACCTCTTAACTGGGTATGACGAAATAGGAACTTTTTAGGAAAACGTACTCATTCAATTTTGCTCAAATTTCATACACAAGCCCTCCTGAGCATACGGTATATCGATTCCTGAAAGAAGGAAAGTTATTTAATATTATTTCTGTAGCGGTTACAATTACTGCCTTCTCCTTTCTTCATAGGTGGCGCTACTAGAGCCACCTATCAAGTGCCATGTTTTCCCATGATTCCTCATTCTTGTCTCTTGTGTTCCTGGCTTCCTGTGTGTATTTTGTTCTATGCCTTGTTCTTCAATATGCTTGTGTTAAATGTTTGTGCCGTGGAACCTAACCGGCTAATAAAAAGTAGTTCCTGAAACTAAACTCATTCTTTCATCCATGGCATAACACCTAATAAAGAGTCTCGTCCCTCTACATTTCTTAATTGTTGCAACAGAGTAACTCACGTATTTCTCGATATGGATATCTGAAACCATTAATGTATATTATTATGTGAATATGGAATAAATATCAGCAACGGAAAAGTATTTTAACATGCAGTAATTTCTATTGCAATCACATGTATTAAACTAAACATTTGCCACTATGACTGAAAAAATGTTTGTGCATTAGATTTTTGGCTATTAAATCTCGAACAAAATTATCGTCATAAATATGTCCTTCGTCTCTTTATCCTAGAAATGGCATTCTGTGTGCACAGACTTTCCATGGCAGAACATAAGTCAGTCACTTGAATGAGTGGGATACTTTTTGAGAAATCACATACTTCTTTTAAGTGAGCGGTGTTTCCTTTAAAAGAGTAGGGACAATGATGGAAACTGAGACAACATCCAGCCTAGTTTGGAGAATTTACCGAAATGTATTGATGGCCATGGAGATTTGTTTCAATTAAATACTGCATTTTTTTTTGTATATTTTAAGCCCATTCAAGCTTAAAATGTGTCTCATCCCTCCCAGAGCCGACCTTCTTTATAAAAGGGCCTGGGTGCTAGAAACCATTTGGGGTCCTACCTTTTTTTGTAAAGTAAAAAAATGTTACAAACAAGAATATATAACACTATTGCATAATTATTTAATGCGTGATTTTGTTTTGCTATTAATTACTTCAGAAAAATTACAATTTTTTTGTAGTTTCTTTTTCGATTGTTAGTATAGCAAGTGCATTTAAGCGTTCTGCACCAATGCTTGATCGAAGAAAATTCTTTATTCTTTTTAATTTGCTGAAAGAAGGCAGAATTGGGTATAATAAATAATAACGTAAAGAAAAGTTTTAACACAGTTAATACATTTAAGAGTAACTCATTATAATTATTATTTATATGTTTTGCAGTAAGTCTTTTGCGTTATATACATCCGTTTCATCAAATCCCTTAGCAATTCCTGTATTTCCTGGATTAGGTTTTCATCTACGTCTTTGTTTTAAAACTTGACAAAGTTTCTGGAACGTTTTTCTAATTCATGATTTTCTAAAGTTATTATAATATATCAGTGATTAATTTGAAACACTTTTAAATCTGTTTTCTATTTATATAATACAGTATCAATTATAGTGTTAAAAAAATAACATATAAATATCTCTACTGAATTTCTATAACTTTAAATTCGGCTGTTTCAGAATGCTATCTTTTTATTTTTCGAATTATTTTTTACGACTTGACTACTCACGCATCACTCATTCGCTTGCACAACCCCTTTTTACAGTAGGGCACATTCACACACCTCACAGATAGAACACAGAAGTAGGAGAACAACCATGCCCGAACCAGGATTCGAATCCGGGACGCCCAGATCAAGGGAAGACGCGCTACCCCTATGCCAGGGCGCCGGCCCTCTCCTGTTGTTATCGTTGTTATATACCCATTCTCTACAATTCATAATATTTAAATGAAGCTCACTTAATTTTTCCAATAAAGTTTTTCTAGTCCTTCTCCATCATATCAGTTACTTCAATAAACAATATACATGACTCATTTATAGTTAATGTTTTCTCTTTAATATTTACATACCGAATAAAAACTGAAGTATGTTCCGTATGTAAAATATTGGGAGTATAACCCATTAGGATACTGCAGTACATGGTGGCTTTTATATCATCTTTAATTTTGTTAAGGACATGATTTCCTAACACACAAATAATTTGTTTTTTTTTTATCTATGTGCTAAATGATGCATAATTCTATTTTTTAAATTTTACAGATGGAATGTTCATCGTTCAGTTATTCATCGTTCAGAACATCATTTTAATTCTTGGTCCTGCTTAATCACGGTGCCCCGGTGCATAGTAAACACCGCACCCCTCCCCCCCCTCCCAGATGAACGATCCTGATCCCTTCACCTCACCTTAGAAATATATGTATCACGTTTTGTAATCCATGCCACTAACATCAAATCACAGGTTTTCAGCATTTCATTATCACCAAAAAATAATTGTCCAGTGCGAGACATCTTAATCGATTAAAACTGAAATCAGTTTTCATAACTGTTCCCATGTGTTTATTTTCAAAGCTTTAACTGCTTAATGCCAATTGTCATCTTCGGTTTTGAAAAGATGTAATATTAGGGATTCAAATGAGAATTTAGGTTAATTTTGATATGTTTATGTAGCGTCACAGTTTGAACTAAATCGACTAAGCGTATGCCTAGGGCAGCACATATGTCGATGAAAAAATTTTATTTCCTAATTTATCCAAATGAATTAATCTGTAAAAATGACAAGTATTATGAATTATAAGATATTATGTTAATATGAACATTTTTTCAAGTGTAACGTCTTATATTTTTCATTGCGTTCGTTTAATTATTGGATAAATAGTTATAAAACTGGAAATTTTTAAAAAAACAGTTTGCGCTTTGTTTGGTATCAACAGTCTACAACGTAATAGATAAATATAAACAGGTACTGTTTAATGATGTTAATAAAAATTATTAACCTAAATTAAATCATTGACACGATAAAAAATTGTTGAAATGTGAAATTTAATTGATCATACTACTAAAAATGAGGCCTCATAATGCACAGTCTAGAGTCGCTAAATACCTAAATCTACATAATTTATTCTATATAAACACACATGATTTATGAATCGATTGCATGACTAAATTTTATATAATTAGTCGAATTTAGTTGACTATATGTTACGGCTAAACTGCGGAAGTCAGTGAATCTGCAGATTAGCTAGAAATCTGCACAATAACTAGAATCATTCATTAAAGAGCAGAAAATTGTTTTTGAAAATTTTTCAAATTACCTAGGTAATCTGCGAATTACCTAGATAATCTGGTAATTACTTTCTAGACTCACTTTAATCTGCAAATTATCTACTAGGCGCCCGTTAAATTGAAAATAAGATCTCTGCTGGAACAGCAGCAACGTTTCTGTACGCTTGAATTAAATGCCGTTTATTAATTTTTTTGATATCTAAAAAATAACGTTAATACAATTGAGCGAATAACAAATTACTTGATCGAATCAAATCATCAATCAACTGAAAAACTATAACTCACAGAATCAAAACACATTATTACA
This sequence comes from Argiope aurantia, assembly GCA_026543865.1. Taxonomy (NCBI): domain Eukaryota; kingdom Metazoa; phylum Arthropoda; class Arachnida; order Araneae; family Araneidae; genus Argiope; species Argiope aurantia. The sequence goes on from JAPMOR010005512.1 coordinate 20,085, forward strand.
TTTAAGGAAATGAAGTTGCGGACATATGATAAAATTATGCTTCCTTATTAGTGCAATCTAAAGACTGGTGACTTTGAATTGAAACTGAGACAAGCACACCTATTTGTAGTACATTTAGATACGCAATCACTTTTTTTGAACCCTTCTCTGACCAAAGGACTATTTTGTTGCTGTTTGATGTAAAGATATTTCTACTGCAGTAAAAATTTCTTTCGTTAAAAATCGCTCTCTACCAACACTGAATGAATCTCTCATAGAATTGTTTGAAAATACCCTTTTTAGTAAGAAGTTTATAAAACCCAACTTCTGTTTACTATGAGCCACAATTAAAATCGAGCGGGCATCTGTTTTTTGCTCTATCTACGTCGTGTGCTTTAATTCTCGCAGAGACACCTTCATCAAGAAACAAACTTTTGAACTTGAACGATATGGAAACCACTAATGTACGCATTACGCAGTTAAAATGCAAAAAACTCTTGATTCCGCACTTTAATGGAGCAAATCAGTTAATCTGCAAATTGGCTAAGTAATCTGCACATTAGCTTCTTTCGAGCTTTAACGGTAACATATATAATGAACACGTAGGTAATTCTGTAGGTAATGATGATGAAATATATAACATATATTACTTCTTCTGAAAGCGTTTTTAATTTCGTTTTCATTATCATCTCCATTATTCAACTCAGTACATTTTGAAATGCTTTCTTAAAAACTTTACTGTGTTTTCATAGATTTATGTCGTATTTTATTTCTTGAATACTTCTTTGAAGTTGTTGGATTCCAGAACCGAAACCGAACAAAAACATAGCGCTCCACCAAAATCAAAAAAAAAAAAATTCGCTTTTAGAGATAACATCCGGAAACCTTTCATCCTATGTTTGTGCACGGCCTTCGTAAAACCTGTATTACGAAGGGCGTGGTTTGTGCTTTCAAGAAGGAGGTTGAAACTATTAATAAGATTATTTCGTCATAACCGTTTCGTTTTCTTTCTATCTCTATGCAGGAGTCACTTCAGTTGTTGGAGGAATTGAACTTCAGCAGCTCTGTTATCAGCTTATTGTCTGCTTTATCTGAATACACCTGCACAAGATCTCAATTGTTATTTTAATTGACAATGCTGTTTGGATTTAAATTGTAGTCTGGAACAAATCTGCGCTAATTTTGAAAGTTTTTATTGACAAAAATATATATATTTACCTATCGAAGTGTGAATGCTCAAATATTATGGATAAATTTGAAACTCTGAAGAATGATGAATTAGCGACAATTACATTAAAGTCTAGACATGATCTGCTGACTAAATTCCAAAAACTTGATGAAGTAAGTGCAGAGACTTTTTATATCGATATTCTGATTATATCGATATTATTAAAGATCTCATAATAGTTGATAAAACACACCTTTTGGAACATTTGAATTGGTTGTTATATAAAACTGGTAAACATAAAAAAGAGGAAAATTTGCAACATTATTTCGAAAGTGCAAAAACTCATTTTCAGAATTTTAATCTAATTATTATAGCTTGTAGAAACAAAGCAATCGATGCTTTGAGTCTGATTTTAGGAGACAAGAATAAAATTCTGTACAATTTGTCATGTAAAATTCATAATAGTGACATATCACTCTATGATCTCGATGAATTCAATCACAATGTTTTTTATTATGCTATTCGTTCTAATAATACTGACATGCTAAGTCTTCTGATTGATAAATGGCCAAATAAGAATCTTCGTGAAGATTTGGAAGAATTGGACCATCTTTTGTCGAGGAGTTTCAAAGAATTAAAATTAAGAAATGTATCTTTAACAACAGAAATGGAACTATATGTTCAGAATGAAATATTTAATATTCGTTTTTTTCATAAAAATCCCAATGACGTGAGCAGTGGAAACTCGATTGTTCACATCAAGCAACGAATTGAGTTGCTGATCGAAAATATTAAAATGATCAATTCTTATTTGGATTCTGATCCGGATGAAGAATTCATGCTTTTAGCCGAATTCGTAGTGAAGAATATCCATGTACTGAAATCGGTTTTGAGATCTACTTATGATAAACTTCCTTGGGAAGAAATTGAATTTTACTTAACAATTTTTATTCAACTCTGTAAGAAAACATTGGGAGTAAATTTAGTGTACAACACTGTGCTAAAAAAAGAACAAATTCTGTTGTATTTGGAGAGATTTTCCCACATTCTAGAATCTGAAAAGAAAAATATCGAAAATAGTGATATCAAGACACTTGGGAAGAGTTTAAAATTGGAAAGAGATAAGGTAGTCGAAAATATAATTCAAAACAATTCAGTATTTAAGAATTTATATGCTGATTACGAAAAATTGCGAGATTTTTGCAGTTTAGAGACCATAAAGCATTATACAGATTTAGCTAATTCTGCAGATGCATCTAAGCTGGAAGGAAAGCTACTCATTATAAGAGCTCTGCAAGTTACAGGTGAACATACTAAAATGAAACTTTATACTCCAAAATTATCAGGTAAGACAGCACGTCTTTTACTTTACTCTTTACCTTCTGGAACAAGAAAAGTAATTGAAAAGTTACGAGATTCCTTATCACATGGTAATTACTCTATAGTTCAATCAGAAATAGAAAACAATTCTTTCAGTTTCTTTAAAGATATACAAATCGACATGTTAAAGGTGAATAGTTTGGCTGCTGAAGTTCTTTCCGAAGTCAAAACTGAGCAGATTAAAACATTATTGCTGAATTTAAAAAATTGCAAATATTGGAAAGATGTCAAAGACCTTTTAGAAATATATTCTTTTTCGTATGAATCTATTGTTGCTGAAATAAAGAAACTGGACTTTAGTAGGCTGATTAAAAGTGATTCTGAATGCTTATGGGAATTGCTGGACGGTTTTTATGATCTTGTAGGTGAAAAGCGACCCGATGAAGATATTTTGAATCGGGGAATTTATTCCGCGATACAATACGAAAAAGAGGAATTTAGGAGTAGGAAGGAAGAAATTACATCAATTTTTTATAAACTTCACAATGTCTATGGAATTAGTCAGGTTGTGGGTTGTAATGATGTGTTTAGTTTTGATTTGCTGTCTTGTGATCTTGAGGTAACTGATATTTCAACTGCATATAAAAAGAACTATGCAGGAGAATTAGTAATACAGCTTTTACAGAGTATTCTCCCAAGAATTCCGCCAGGAAATAATGAAATATGGAAAAAAGTATGGCAAATGTTCTATTTGATAGAATTTCAGATGGGCAATGTTAAGTGGATAAAGGAATTTGCAGATATTCTGTATTCGCAGAAAGAGAAAAAAGTGTATTCAAAAGAAGTGAAAATGCAACATGTCTTATTTTCAAAAATTTCTACTCTTGAAACGATATTAAAAGAGAACGATTTGCTAGATAGTTTGCTTCCATCGAATTTATCTTTCTTTGAAAAGAACAGAAAACTGCAGGCAATTATAGAAATGTTAGAATTAGATATTTGCTCTCTTTTAGAGGATTATTGTACATATAACAATTTCTTTTTAGACAACGATTACACTTTGCAAACAGGCCATAATTTGCGAAATAATTTGGCCCATATGAATGCCTTAATAAATGACTTATCACCATCAGCTTCTCAGCAAGTTTTACTGAACGCGCGGAAGCTGGTAACTGAGAATTTCGTGGGCAGTGATAAGAAAATTGGCCAAGTAGAAAAATGTAATTCACATAAATTAAAGACTACTCACAGTAAAAACTTAATTATAATTCGAAATCAGAGAGAATTATTTGTTGCTCTTTCAGAAGGAAATATGGATAATGTTCGAAAGTGCATCAAGAAAGGAGCAGATATTTTTGGAAAAGATAAGGAATCGAGATCTTGTTTGCATTTTTCCTCTCGGGCACCAAACATTGAAGCTATGGAATATTGTCTCAAACAAGGATTAGACATTAATTCAAAAAGTTCTAAAGATGACACTGCTTTACATACTGCTGCCAAGCTTAATAGACTGAAAATAGTCGAATATTTATTGAAGAAGGGTGTGTCTATCAGTAGTAGTAACGCTCAAGGTCTAACACCGCTGCATATTGCTGCAGAAAATAATAGTCAAGATGTCGTTAAATATTTGTTAGAACATAAAGCACAGACATCAGTATCTGTGTTTCCTTTACCACCCTTACATTATGCAATTTATAAAGGCAGCATAGAAGCAGCGAAAATTCTGTTAGATAATGAGACAAATGTTGATAAAATTAAATCTCATGGTGGTTTCACAGCATTATACACAGCTGCAGAAAAAGGGGACCCTTATCTAGTAAAGTTGTTGATCGAAAAGAATGCTAGAGTTGATGCCAGAGATGATTTCGAAAACACCCCCTTACACGTGGCATGCTTAAAGTCTCATCTAGATGTTGTGGAGATTCTAATTTCAGAAGGTGCAGATATTAATGCTAAAAACATTGAAGGAAATATTCCGCTACACAATGCCGCAAAGAATGGCAAGGAATCTATTGCAAAATTTTTATTGCACCATAGAGCTGATATATATGCAAAAAATTACCATTTCTATATTCCTCTGCATTACGCCGCTGAAAATGGACACTTAGGCATAGCAGAACTGTTTCTGAAAACAGACAGTAATCTTGTACATGCAATAAATTACTTGATGCAGACACCATTACATTTTGCAGCTTGTAAAGGTCATACGAAATTAGTTAATCTGCTGTTAAAGTCTAATGCTATAATAGATAGTAAAGAAAATACCAATGCCACCGCACTCCACATCAGTTTATGCAACGGTCATTTAGAAGTCATTCAGTCTTTGGTAGAAAAGGGTGCTGATATTGAAGTCATAGGAACAGCAAAAAAATGCAAACCATTACATCTGGCTTCTCATCTAGGAAATGTTCAGATAGTGGAATTATTGACTTCTAAAGGTGCAGACATCCATTCTAGAGATGCTAGTGTTCAAGCTACACCTTTAGTCATTGCTGCTTTACGGAGGCATAAAAATGTAGTGAAATTATTAGTAGCAAAAGGAGCCGATTTCCGAGAAATTTTCAAATTAGGAACGGATCCAGTGAATTTAACAATTTTTAATGCACTAAGTGAATTGCTTTTAGGTGAAAATATAGAAATGAATTTATCTGTTGTTGAAGATCTTGAGCCAATATTGCTGCTAGCAGGAGGATTTGGACACCAATTGATGATAAAATTTTGCCTTGAAAAGGGTTGTTATATTAATGCTAGAAATGAATTTGGGTCAACAGCATTGCATTTAGCTGCCATTAGCAATCATCAAGAGGTTGTAACTTTTCTACTTGAAAATGGCGCAGAAATTAATGCTGAAGATTCTGAAGGTCATACAGCATTATCTTTAGCTGCTAAACATAATGCCAAAGAAACTGTTTGCCTTTTACTTAATAAAAAAACAGAACTCACGCGATTTTCCACAAATGGCATTAATACATCTTTGTATTTAGCAGTTTTGTCCGGTCATGCGTCTATTGTAGATGTGTTATTTAGGGAATATGAGTTTGATATTCTTACACTTCAGGAAAAGTATGATTTCCTACACAGAGCATCACAATATGGTCACAGAAAAGTGGTTGAAACTTTGTTGAAGGAAGGATTTAAAATCGATGCTCCTTGGGATAGTTGTACTCCCCTTCATCATGCTGCATTTCACAATCGTTGCGAAATAGCGCGTCTTTTAATTTCAAGAAGAGCCAATGTGAATGCTCAAGATGCAGAAGGCAAAACTCCTCTTCACTTAATCGTTGAAGGAGATAGCATCGAAATGCTTGAAATATTGCTAAATGGAGGAGCTGATATTTCCCTTAGAAATAATAAAAATCTATCTGTAGTGGAAGTAGCAGTAAGTAGTAATCGATTGGAAATAATCAAACATTTGACACAAAAGCAAGATATCAATATTAATTCTATAGGTATGAAAGGATTCTCTTTGTTACATATTGCTGCAGAAATCGGATCACTAGAAATAACAGAGTATCTCACATTCAGAGGAGCCAATATCAACGCTAAAGATATGAATGATTCTAAACCTATTCACATAGCAGCACAGAAAGGCCACAAAGCTATTGTCGAATTTTACTTGAATAAAAATATTGGTGTCAATGATTTAGGGCATCAAGATTTTACTCCACTGCATTTTTCTGCTTTGTATGATAAAATAAACGTTTGTGAATTATTAATTCAAAGAGGTGCTGACGTTAATGCTTTTGCAAAAAATGGAATGACTCCTATTCATTTAGCAGTTTTCAATGACAGCGGAGATGTCTTTCGTATTTTGTTACATAACGGCGCATATTATAATACTTCTGACGTTTCTGGCAGTTCGAAGTTAGCAGAGATTGAAAGTGAATCGATTAAATGTGTTCTAAAAATAATTGAGAAATTATTTATTGCCATAGAAAATAATGATCCTTTGGAAGTCGAACATCACCTTAAGGAAGTGGATCATCATCCAGTGTTTAGTATTGTAAATGCAAGATGCGTGAAAAATGAGACCCCTCTTCTCCGTGCTTCAAGAGAAGGTTGCAAAGAAATCGTCGATCTTTTGCTGAAATTCAAGGCAAATCCAAACATTGGTGACAAGCAAAAGCTCATGCCTTTGCATTATGCTGCTAGGTTTTCACATTTGAAAATAGTCAAAACTTTGCTGATGAACGGTGCAATCTATAATGCACCATGTTTGCTTGGAAAAAGTCCTATAAAATATGCCACAGATCAAACAATTGTTAATTTGTTGCGTTTCGCTAGCAAGGTCTTTACAAAAATCAAGAACAAAAACGAATCTGTGCTGAAAGATTTGAGAATGGCAAATAACGAAGAATTTTCCAAATTGTTGCTGAGGACCAAAGATCATAAAGGCAATACTCTAGTAACGGCTGCCATTTTGAGCGATTTTCCAAAAACTGAACAGTTGAAAGCACTGTTTCAAGATGATATAATTGATCAATGGAAATCAGTCGAGACTTTGATTTCCCAGAGTAATTACTTGGAAGCTTCTGGTAAATTAAAAATTATCTTAGACAGGAGAATTGAAATATTTGGAGAAGAAAGTCCAGCTACATTAGATGTTCAAGAAGGATTAGCTCGTGCTTATCTAAATCAACAGAAAAATGGAGAAGTCCTAGATTTACTTAAGGAAATCCATCAAAAAAGGAAATGTATTTTTAGCGAATATCGCAAAGAAACTTTGGTGGCGAAGCATCTAATGGCTTTAGCTTTTCGCAGGCAAGGAAAAATTCCCGAAGCATTCGAACTTTTCAAAGAAATTTTAAAATACAAAAACGTTTTTGAAAAATCACATGTGGACCTTTCATATGCCGAAATGGAGACGAGTTTAATATTGGCAGAAAGGGGAGATTTTCTCGAAGCACTGAAAATGGTCAATGATGTCTTAGATAAAAGTAATGAAGTATTTGGGGCAGATCATAAAATTACCCTAGATGCTCAGAATAATAAAGCTACGATATTACAGATGCAAGGAAGCTTTCTAGAAGCAAAAGAAATATTTGAAAAAGTGTATA